>CAHIKZ030000066.1:700000-735000 GCA_903632075.3 Acanthosepion pharaonis | reverse complement strand
CTCAGAAGATGCCTCAAGTGGTTTCCGATCATAAATGAATGTAGGTGTAAGTGCTTTCACTTGACGAATTACGATAGCCTACAGTAAATATCCTGTTCAGTACTATAGATTTGATTGGCATTAGTCTGTCCTTAACCAGCTAGGCATGTTGCCAAGTTTCTGACGAGCCGGCGTAATTGGGGAGCATCATGGCCGGTTGTCAAGAGAGTTGTTTTGTTTTGTTTTTTTCTTAAAAATGAAGACAGCCAAAGTGACTTGGGTTTCACATATAGATACTAACTGGTACCTACCTGCAAGGTTATGTGTTGCTTTTGTCAAAAACTGTCGCCAGATCTCTCACATTTGGCTGTATTGCATGTACCTGGTATATCCTTGTCTGACAGGGTGTCGTGTTGGTTATATTGGGATGCGTATATTTGCACCCTAGTGTCACTTTGTTGGCGTGCTGCTCTCTCTCTCCCCTTCAGTCTCCCTCTCACTTTCTCTATCTCTCTCACTCAACAACAGCAACAACAATAATAATAACAATAAACGAAACAGATTTGTTCACTAAGCTGTTGAATTCCTCCAAAAATTCACTAACTTAGTGAACACATTTTTTTCATTTATTCGTTATTATTATTATTATTATTATTATTGTAATGAGGAAAGAGAGCTTAGAAAATTTGATACTCACCGAACACATTGAAGGCAAGAGGGAAAAAAAAACAAAAACAAAGCATAACCTACTTAGTGAGCTTAAGTCAATGGATGGCGGAACAAGGTTTAGGAGTAACAGAAATTGACAATATTTAAAATTTGAATATCTGATTAAATAGATGTCCCAACAAACGAAATTAAATAGGCTTCATGTTGAGCAAGGAAAGATTTATTTATCAAAATTTGAACAATATATTCAAAGGGATGTAGATTTTATAAGCGATTTCGCAGATGTTCAATATGCGCACCACCTGTGATACGACGCACGTCAAGTTGGTTGTCCAACTCCTGCCGCGTCACCGGTTCTTGAGATATTCAAAATATCTGGACACGTTCCGGACAGCCTTTTGCATTAATCTATAGAAGCGAAAATGTCCTTTATGAAATTGGAGGTATATGCACATAGACAGAATATTTGTGTCTAAGGATAGTATATACTAAAGTAACATTTATCATTACTATTTATATCGGAAGATATTAATTTGTTTGGTGTGATAAATACAAATCACTAATCTAATTTGAATGTACGCTTAATTAGAAATCTGTGTTCGATGTTCCAGAACACGGGGAAACACAATATTTAATCAATAGAAATCTTGAATAAAAGTAATATTGAAAAGAGAATAGAATTCTCAGGAGGATTATATACTCTCTCTCTCTCTCTTTCACTCACTCTCTCTCTCTCACTTATCTCTCTTTCTCTCTCTCTCTCTCTTTCACTCACTCTCTCTCACTTATCTCTCTTTCTCTCTCTCTCTCTCTCTCATATATATATATATATATATATATATATAAGATGTCTCATCAAAATGTGTCGGGATTTGTAAAAAAAAAATAAAGAAAAGAAAAGGAAAAACTACAAAACATATCAATTCGGCATTTAATCTCCTTCGAAGTACTCTCCATCTGAAGGGCTTGTTAATTTTAACGCCACCCAAACAATACTGTTCTCTATTAATCGTCTGATAGAACCATTTCTGCCTTATGGCTGATGCTAACCTTGTGACTTGTTGCGCCTTCTCGGGCTAACGTTTTTCCACAGACATGAAGTGGAAAGATTTTATTGAATCAATAGTTAGGTTTGATGCTTTGAAAGGTTGATTCACAAACTATTGCGAATAATTTTTCCTGCCAGAATCCATCTTACGTATCTACGAGTCTACCATTCGTCCATGCTTAGAATATTGCTGCCACAAATGGTCTGGCGATCCTGCTATATATTTAGAGATCCTTGATAAAATACAAAGAAGAATCTGTAATGTTATTGGTCCTGACCTGACATCTCGGCTTCAGTCACTTGCCACCGCCGTAATGTAGCTTCCCTATATCATTTCTACAAATACTTTCATGGCAAATGTTCTGATGCCCTACTGTTTGTAACCTAGACTTTAGGAATTTAAGCGCATTACTAGATTGGCGTTAAGGTCTCATTATTTAACAGTCGAAGTGGTTAGATGCAACCGTTAGTTTTATGCTAATAGTTTCTTTTATCGTACATCTTATTTGTGGAATTCTCTTTCAGGTTCAGGTTCTTGCTTCCAGGTAAACTCCAGATCAATGGGGATGTAGTTTATCAACTCACCCAGGACCTGGGTAAGGGGATAAACTACACCTGCTTCCTGGGTAAGACTATAAACTACATCCAACAGCAAGACCTTTGGTCGGGAGGTTTTGAGAAGCATGGAACCACCTCTTAATTGCTGGTGTTACCAGCTCCACCCTGATCCGGGGTTGTAACACATTGTCAGGGTCCCAGCTATGGGCAAATAGTTAACCCCTACAAAAGGGATCAAAATACTATAAAAGTAGAGAAATAAGTTTTAATACCAAAAACTTTTTTAGAAAAATTATTAACAGCGGTACTTTTTTGAAAGAAAATATTACCAGCAATATATTTTTGAAAAAATATATTACCAGCAATACATTTTTGGAAAAATATATAAAGCAATTGATTTGACTCTGGAAACGAACCCTCTTTACAAAAAATATATCAATGAAAACGGATCTATAAACTGATTTCTTACAGAGAATGCATAGCCTATTCATACTTGTCGGAATAAAATAATCCATTGAGGTTGATATGACGAAAACCAAAACAAACCAAACCAGTCAACTTTGATCTTCAATAATTTAAATGCAATATCAATCGTTATCTTCTGTCATCTTAATTCCTTTTCTTTTATTATTCTCACGCCCTAATAATTTTTTTCTTGTAATCTTTCACACTCAGTAACCTCCTACGTTTTAGTTGTTAGCTTGCTTTGCTTAGGGTAAAATGATTAAAAATATTTTTTTTCTGGGATTCAGAATTTATTGTTTTATGGTAATTTTCTTGTAATTTCTGGTTATCATGATTATTATTTCTTCAAATTCAGTGTACAGAAAAGTCAAGTAAGAACCAAAAACAATGCGATCTCCAGTAAAGATAACGCCTCTCCTCGTTATTACATGTGGAATCTTCTTTGCCAAACAGGTATATTTGAGTCATCAAATTATCAATCATATTAAGTCTAGTTTATTGTATTAATTTGAAACTTGACAGCTCTTATTCTGAAATAACTTACAAAATGAATTTGTGCCAATGGATGGCAGAATGAAGACAAAGAGGGGGGTGTAGGAAGAGTTGTTGCTTAGAGCTCTCCAAAAGACAGAACGTTGCAGAGAGATGGCACATAAAAGAAAAAAATTCTACGGTTAAATATTGTCTTGAAAATAGCCGTGCTGAAATATTCTTTCCTTGAATGTTATTCTATTCACTGGAACTGCTTTCAATATTCCTCAATATTTGTCGCCATCTTTCACGTTTCCACTGTTCAAGAATTTAATTATTTCTGTTCATTCTTTTGTTCTTTCTGCATGTCAATCAGATTATTTTCTTATTCCAAATTCCAGCCCCAAATGTTTGATGTTGTGTTATGATATATTCAGGTTTTCTTTTAGACAAATAATTTCAGATCGACTTGATTAATACTGATAAATTTGTGAAACAAAACGTCTTTACATTTCCACCTTAGCAAAAACTCAAATAATAACATTAATAATAATAACAATATCAATAATAAAACTTATAATAATAATTACACTAATATTAATAGTAACATGGCAAGATAAGCCACTTTATGATCAATACTCTTCCGGTAACAAACAAGCTGATATAGACAAACTCAGTGCCGATCAATGTTTACATAGTGCAGGGTTAAAATCTGAAACTGAATATTTTATTCTTGCTGCACAGGACCAATGATTGCTAACTAAATATTATCAAGTACATATGCCCAAATATTGTGTTGACTCCAAATGCTGATTCTGTGATAAATATCCAGAAACAATTGATCATCGGCACGACAGAATTGGGCCAATATCTGCACTGGAAAATCTTCAAAACTTGCGGTAATGAAATTGCAAGAAATTGGTATGAACATCACCCAGACACGGTTACGGAGATAGACCTGTAATAAGTTTACAGAACTTTGCAAAAGACACTGACAGAACAAACAAAGCTAATTCTTCGTGATTAGAGACAGCAAAGACAAAATGTGCCTCCGTATTGACATGGCAGTCCCTGCAGACTGCAATGTATCTTTGAGGATCTCCAAAAAATATAAAACTCCAACTGAATATAAAACTCGGCATGAGAGACTGTGGTAATATTCACTAGAAAATATGCAATTATGGGAAGGAAACTGAAAGAAGCTTGTATGAACATCACTCCGACGCGGTTACAAAGACCTGTAACAATTTTATGGGACTTTGCAATACATACAGACAGAAAAATAAAAGCTAATCGCCCAGACATCGTGATCAAAGACCACAAAAACAGAATGTGCTTTCTTATTGACATGGCAGTCCCTGTGGATTGTAATAGTCACGGATCCTTACCTATAACTACAGAATGAACTCTTCCTAACACTATGTATACTACGCCTCTTAAGAGAGAGCGACGATTCAAGCCGAGCTTCTCGACTTGACGGTCGAACTTTCTGCCTCTGAGCAGAAAGGAACCCGGACGAGGTTCCGCCGAAGGGCAGAATCTCGTTCGGGGTAAATGACCTACCCGATCTCGTTTTTTACGAGTCATACGGGCATATTTTTGGCTGAGCCTACGGGCTCAGGAAACCCACGATAAAAATGACCTTGTGTCGCATGCAACCCTCGTGGGGGGGTGGCTAGATACTGATTCAAGCCGAGCTTCTCGACTTGACGGTCGAACTTTCTGCCTCTGAGCAGAAAGGAACCCGGACGAGGTTCCGCCGAAGGGCAGAATCTCGTTCGGGGTAAATGACCTACCCGATCTCGTTTTTTACGAGTCATACGGGCATATTTTGGCTGAGCCTACGGGCTCAGGAAACCCACGATAAAAAATGACCTTGTGTCGCATGCAACCCTCGTGGGGGTGGCTGAATACTGATTCAAGCCGAGCTTCTCGACTTGACGGTCGAACTCTCTGCATTTGAGCGGAAAGGAACCCGGACGAGGTTCCGCCGAAGGGCAGAATCTCGTTCGGGGTGAATGACCTACCCGATCTCGTTTTTACGAGTTATACGGGCATATTTTTGGCTGAGCCTACGGGCTCAGGAAACCCACGATAAAAATGACCTTGTGTCGCATGCAACCCTCGTGGGGGGGTGGCTAGATACTGATTCAAGCCGAGCTTCTCGACTTGACGGTCGAACTTTCTGCCTCTGAGCAGAAAAGGAACCCGGACGAGGTTCCGCCGAAGGGCAGAATCTCGTTCGGGGTAAATGACCTACCGATCTCGTTTTTACGAGTCATACGGGCATATTTTTGGCTGAGCCTACGGGCTCAGGAAACCCACGATAAAAATGACCTTGTGTCGCATGCAACCCTCGTGGGGGGGGTGGCTGAATACTGATTCAAGCCGAGCTTCTCGACTTGACGGTCGAACTTTCTGCCTCTGAGCAGAAAGGAACCCGGACGAGGTTCCGCCGAAGGGCAGAATCTCGTTCGGGGTAAATGACCTACCCGATCTCGTTTTTACGAGTCATACGGGCATATTTTTTGCTGAGCCTACGGGCTCAGGAAACCCACGATAAAAATGACCTTGTGTCGCATGCAACCCTCGTGGGGGGGTGGCTAGATACTGATTCAAGCCGAGCTTCTCGACTTGACGGTCGAACTTTCTGCCTCTGAGCAGAAAGGAACCCGGACGAGGTTCCGCCGAAGGGCAGAATCTCGTTCGGGGTAAATGACCTACCCCTGATCTCGTTTTTTACGAGTCATACGGGCATATTTTGGCTGAGCCTACGGGCTCAGGAAACCCACGATAAAAAATGACCTTGTGTCGCATGCAACCCTCGTGGGGGTGGCTAGATACTGATTCAAGCCGAGCTTCTCGACTTGACGGTCGAACTTCTGCCTTTGAGCGGAAAGGAACCCGGACGAGGTTCCGCCGAAGGGCAGAATCTCGTTCGGGGTGAATGACCTACCCGATCTCGTTTTTTACGAGTTATACGGGCATATTTTTTGGCTGAGCCTACGGGCTCAGGAAACCCACGATAAAAATGACCTTGTGTCGCATGCAACCCTCGTGGGGGGTGGCTAGATACTGATTCAAGCCGAGCTTCTCGACTTGACGGTCGAACTCTCTGCCTCTTTGAGCAGGAAAGGAACCCGGACGAGGTTCCGCCGAAGGGCAGAATCTCGTTCGGGGTGAATGACCTACCCGATCTCGTTTTTACGAGTTATACGGGCATATTTTTGGCTGAGCCTACGGGCTCAGGAAACCCCACGATAAAATGACCTTGTGTCGCATGCAACCCTCGTGGGGGTGGCTAGATACTGATTCAAGCCGAGCTTCTCGACTTGACGGTCAAACTTTCTGCCTCTGAGCAGAAAGGAACCCGGACGAGGTTCCGCCGAAGGGCAGAATCTCGTTCAGGGTAAATGACCTACCCGATCTCGTTTTTACGAGTCATACGGGCATATTTTTGGCTGAGCCTACGGGCTCAGGAAACCCACGATAAAAATGACCTTGTGTCGCATGCAACCCTCGTGGGGGGTGGCTGAATACTGATTCAAGCCGAGCTTCTCGACTTGACGGTCGAACTTTCTGCCTCTGAGCAGAAAGGAACCCGGACGAGGTTCCGCCGAAGGGCAGAATCTCGTTCGGGGTAAATGACCTACCCGATCTCGTTTTTACGAGTCATACGGGCATATTTTTGGCTGAGCCTACGGGCTCAGGAAACCCACGATAAAAATGACCTTGTGTCGCATGCAACCCTCGTGGGGGGTGGCTAGATACTGATTCAAGCCGAGCTTCTCGACTTGACGGTCGAACTTTCTGCCTCTGAGCAGAAAGGAACCCGGACGAGGTTCCGCCGAAGGGCAGAATCTCGTTCGGGGTAAATGACCTACCCGATCTCGTTTTTACGAGTCATACGGGCATATTTTTGGCTGAGCCTACGGGCTCAGGAAACCCACGATAAAAATGACCTTGTGTCGCATGCAACCCTCGTGGGGGTGGCTAGAATACTGATTCAAGCCGAGCTTCTCGACTTGACGGTCGAACTTTCTGCCTCTGAGCAGAAAGGAACCCGGACGAGGTTCCGCCGAAGGGCAGAATCTCGTTCGGGGTAAATGACCTACCCGATCTCGTTTTTTACGAGTCATACGGGCATATTTTGGCTGAGCCTACGGGCTCAGGAAACCCACGATAAAAATGACCTTGTGTCGCATGCAACCCTCGTGGGGGGTGGCTAGATACTGATTCAAGCCGAGCTTCTCGACTTGACGGTCGAACTTTCTGCCTCTGAGCAGAAAGGAACCCGGACGAGGTTCCGCCGAAGGGCAGAATCTCGTTCGGGGTAAATGACCTACCCGATCTCGTTTTTTACGAGTCATACGGGCATATTTTTGGCTGAGCCTACGGGCTCAGGAAACCCACGATAAAAATGACCTTGTGTCGCATGCAACCCTCGTGGGGGTGGCTAGATACTGATTCAAGCCGAGCTTCTCGACTTGACGGTCGAACTTTCTGCCTCTGAGCAGAAAGGAACCCGGACGAGGTTCCGCCGAAGGGCAGAATCTCGTTCAGGGTAAATGACCTACCCGATCTCGTTTTTTACGAGTCATACGGGCATATTTTTGGCTGAGCCTACGGGCTCAGGAAACCCACGATAAAAATGACCTTGTGTCGCATGCAACCCTCGTGGGGGGGTGGCTAGATACTGATTCAAGCCGAGCTTCTCGACTTGACGGTCGAACTTTCTGCCTCTGAGCAGAAAGGAACCCGGACGAGGTTCCGCCGAAGGGCAGAATCTCGTTCGGGGGTAAATGACCTACCCGATCTCGTTTTTACGAGTCATACGGGCATATTTTTGGCTGAGCCTACGGGCTCAGGAAACCCACGATAAAAATGACCTTGTGTCGCATGCAACCCTCGTGGGGGGTGGCTAGATACTGATTCAAGCCGAGCTTCTCGACTTGACGGTCGAACTTTCTGCCTCTGAGCAGAAAGGAAACCGGACGAGGTTCCGCCGAAGGGCAGAATCTCGTTCGGGGTAAATGACCTACCCGATCTCGTTTTTACGAGTCATACGGGCATATTTTTTTGGCTGAGCCTACGGGCTCAGGAAACCCACGATGAAAATGACCTTGTGTCGCATGCAACCCTCGTGGGGGGGTGGCTAGATACTGATTCAAGCCGAGCTTCTGGACTTGACGGTCGAACTTTCTGCCTCTGAGCAGAAAGGAACCCGGACGAGGTTCCGCCGAAGGGCAGAATCTCGTTCGGGGTAAATGACCTACCCGATCTCGTTTTTACGAGTCATACGGGCATATTTTTTGGCTGAGCCTACGGGCTCAGGAAACCCACGATAAAAATGACCTTGTGTCGCATGCAACCCTCGTGGGGGGTGGCTAGATACTGATTCAAGCCGAGCTTCTCGACTTGACGGTCGAACTTTCTGCCTCTGAGCAGAAAGGAACCCCGGACGAGGTTCCGCCGAAGGGCAGAATCTCGTTCGGGGTAAATGACCTACCCGATCTCGTTTTTTACGAGTCATACGGGCATATTTTTTGGCTGAGCCTACGGGCTCAGGAAACCCACGATAAAAATGACCTTGTGTCGCATGCAACCCTCGTGGGGGGTGGCTAGATACTGATTCAAGCCGAGCTTCTCGACTTGACGGTCGAACTTTCTGCCTCTGAGCAGAAAGGAACCCGGACGAGGTTCCGCCGAAGGGCAGAATCTCGTTCGGGGTAAATGACCTACCCGATCTCGTTTTTACGAGTCATACGGGCATATTTTTTGGCTGAGCCTACGGGCTCAGGAAACCCACGATAAAAATGACCTTGTGTCGCATGCAACCCTCGTGGGGGGGTGGCTAGATACTGATTCAAGCCGAGCTTCTCGACTTGACGGTCGAACTTTCTGCCTCTGAGCAGAAAGGAACCCGGACGAGGTTCCGCCGAAGGGCAGAATCTCGTTCGGGGTAAATGACCTACCCGATCTCGTTTTTACGAGTCATACGGGCATATTTTTTGGCTGAGCCTACGGGCTCAGGAAACCCACGATAAAAAATGACCTTGTGTCGCATGCAACCCCTCGTGGGGGGTGGCTAGATACTGATTCAAGCCGAGCTTCTCGACTTGACGGTCGAACTTTCTGCCTCTGAGCAGAAAGGAACCCGGACGAGGTTCCGCCGAAGGGCAGAATCTCGTTCAGGGGTAAATGACCTACCGATCTCGTTTTTTACGAGTCATACGGGCATATTTTTGGCTGAGCCTACGGGCTCAGGAAACCCACGATAAAAATGACCTTGTGTCGCATGCAACCCTCGTGGGGGGTGGCTGAATACTGATTCAAGCCGAGCTTCTCGACTTGACGGTCGAACTTTCTGCCTCTGAGCAGAAAGGAACCCGGACGAGGTTCCGCCGAAGGGCAGAATCTCGTTCGGGGTGAATGACCTACCCGATCTCGTTTTTTACGAGTCATACGGGCATATTTTTGGCTGAGCCTACGGGCTCAGGAAACCCACGATAAAAATGACCTTGTGTCGCATGCAACCTTCGTGGGGGTGGCTAGATACTGATTCAAGCCGAGCTTCTCGACTTGACGGTCGAACTTTCTGCCTCTGAGCAGAAAGGAACCCGGACGAGGTTCCGCCGAAGGGCAGAATCTCGTTCGGGGTAAATGACCTACCCGATCTCGTTTTTACGAGTAATACGGGCATATTTTTGGCTGAGCCTACGGGCTCGGGAAACCCACGATAAAAATGACCTTGTGTCACATGCAACCCTCGTGGGGGTGGCTAGATACTGATTCAAGCCGAGCTTCTCGACTTGACGGTCGAACTTTCTGCCTCTGAGCAGAAAGGAACCCGGACGAGGTTCCGCCGAAGGGCAGAATCTCGTTCGGGGTAAATGACCTACCGATCTCGTTTTTACGAGTCATACGGGCATATTTTTTGGCTGAGCCTACGGGCTCAGGAAACCCACGATAAAAATGACCTTGTGTCGCATGCAACCCTCGTGGGGGGTGGCTAGATACTGATTCAAGCCGAGCTTCTCGACTTGACGGTCGAACTTTCTGCCTCTGAGCAGAAAGGAACCCGGACGAGGTTCCGCCGAAGGGCAGAATCTCGTTCGGGGTAAATGACCTACCCGATCTCGTTTTTACGAGTCATACGGGCATATTTTTGGCTGAGCCTACGGGCTCAGGAAACCCACGATAAAATGACCTTGTGTCGCATGCAACCCTCGTGGGGGGTGGCTAGATACTGATTCAAGCCGAGCTTCTCGACTTGACGGTCGAACTCTCTGCCTTTGAGCAGAAAGGAACCCGGACGAGGTTCCGCCGAAGGGCAGAATCTCGTTCGGGGTAAATGACCTACCGATCTCGTTTTTACGAGTCATACGGGCATATTTTTGGCTGAGCCTACGGGCTCAGGAAACCCACGATAAAAATGACCTTGTGTCGCATGCAACCCTCGTGGGGGGGTGGCTAGATACTGATTCAAGCCGAGCTTCTCGACTTGACGGTCGAACTCTCTGCCTCTGAGCAGAAAGGAACCCGGACGAGGTTCCGCCGAAGGGCAGAATCTCGTTCAGGGTGAATGACCTACCCGATCTCGTTTTTACGAGTCATACGGGCATATTTTTGGCTGAGCCTACGGGCTCAGGAAACCCACGATAAAAATGACCTTGTGTCGCATGCAACCCTCGTGGGGGGGTGGCTAGATACTGATTCAAGCCGAGCTTCTCGACTTGACGGTCGAACTTTCTGCCTCTGAGCAGAAAGGAACCCGGACGAGGTTCCGCCGAAGGGCAGAATCTCGTTCTGGGAAAATGACCTACCCGATCTCGTTTTTTACGAGTTATACGGGCATATTTTTTTTGGCTGAGCCTACGGGCTCAGGAAACCCACGATAAAAAAATGACCTTGTGTCGCATGCAACCCTCGTGGGGGGTGGCTAGATACTGATTCAAGCCGAGCTTCTCGACTTGACGGTCGAACTTTCTGCCTCTGAGCAGAAAGGAACCCGGACGAGGTTCCGCCGAAGGGCAGAATCTCGTTCGGGGTAAATGACCTACCCGATCTCGTTTTTTACGAGTCATACGGGCATATTTTTTGGCTGAGCCTACGGGCTCAGGAAACCCACGATAAAAATGACCTTGTGTCGCATGCAACCCTCGTGGGGGGGTGGCTAGATACTGATTCAAGCCGAGCTTCTCGACTTGACGGTCGAACTTTCTGCCTCTGAGCAGAAAGGAACCCGGACGAGGTTCCGCCGAAGGGCAGAATCTCGTTCGGGGTAAATGACCTACCCGATCTCGTTTTTTACGAGTCATACGGGCATATTTTTGGCTGAGCCTACGGGCTCAGGAAACCCACGATAAAAATGACCTTGTGTCGCATGCAACCCTCGTGGGGGGTGGCTAGATACTGATTCAAGCCGAGCTTCTCGACTTGACGGTCGAACTTTCTGCCTTTGAGCAGAAAGGAACCCGGACGAGGTTCCGCCGAAGGGCAGAATCTCGTTCGGGGTAAATGACCTACCCGATCTCGTTTTTTACGAGTCATACGGGCATATTTTTGGCTGAGCCTACGGGCTCAGGAAACCCACGATAAAAAATGACCTTGTGTCGCATGCAACCCTCGTGGGGGTGGCTAGATACTGATTCAAGCCGAGCTTCTCGACTTGACGGTCGAACTCTCTGCCTTTGAGCGGAAAGGAACCCGGACGAGGTTCCGCCGAAGGGCAGAATCTCGTTCGGGGTGAATGACCTACCCGATCTCGTTTTTTACGAGTTATACGGGCATTTTTTGGCTGAGCCTACGGGCTCAGGAAACCCACGATAAAAATGACCTTGTGTCGCATGCAACCCTCGTGGGGGGTGGCTGAATACTGATTCAAGCCGAGCTTCTCGACTTGACGGTCGAACTTTCTGCCTTTGAGCGAAAGGAACCCGGACGAGGTTCCGCCGAAGGGCAGAATCTCGTTCGGGGTGAATGACCTACCCTATCTCGTTTTTACGAGTTATACGGGCATATTTTTGGCTGAGCCTACGGGCTCAGGAAACCCACGATAAAAATGACCTTGTGTCGCATGCAACCCTCGTGGGGGGGTGGCTAGATACTGATTCAAGCCGAGCTTCTCGACTTGACGGTCGAACTTTCTGCCTCTGAGCAGAAAGGAACCCGGACGAGGTTCCGCCGAAGGGCAGAATCTCGTTCGGGGTAAATGACCTACCCGATCTCGTTTTTACGAGTCATACGGGCATATTTTTGGCTGAGCCTACGGGCTCAGGAAACCCACGATAAAAATGACCTTGTGTCGCATGCAACCCTCGTGGGGGGGGTGGCTAGATACTGATTCAAGCCGAGCTTCTCGACTTGACGGTCGAACTCTCTGCTTTTGAGCAGAAAGGAACCCGGACGAGGTTCCGCCGAAGGGCAGAATCTCGTTCGGGGTAAATGACCTACCCGATCTCGTTTTTTACGAGTCATACGGGCATATTTTTGGCTGAGCCTACGGGCTCAGGAAACCCACGATAAAAATGACCTTGTGTCGCATGCAACCCTCGTGGGGGTGGCTGAATACTGATTCAAGCCGAGCTTCTCGACTTGACGGTCGAAATTTCTGCCTCTGGGCAGAAAGGAACTCGGACGAGGTTCCGCCGAAGGGCAGTATCTCGTTCGGGGAAAATGACCTACCCTATCTCGTTTTTACGAGTTATACGGGCATTTTTTGGCTGAGCCTACGGGCTCAGGAAACCCACGATAAAAATGACCTTGTGTCGCATGCAACCCTCGTGGGGGTGGCTGAATACTGATTCAAGCCGAGCTTCTCGACTTGACGGTCGAACTTTCTGCCTCTGAGCAGAAAGGAACCCGGACGAGGTTCCGCCGAAGGGCAGAATCTCGTTCGGGGTGAATGACCTACCCGATCTCGTTTTTACGAGTTATACGGGCATATTTTTGGCTGAGCCTACGGGCTCAGGAAACCCACGATAAAAATGACCTTGTGTCGCATACAACCCTCGTGGGGGGGTGGCTAGATACTGATTCAAGCCGAGCTTCTCGACTTGACGGTCGAACTCTCTGCTTTTGAGCAGAAAGGAACCCGGACGATTCCGCCGAAGGGCAGAATCTCGTACGGGGTGAATGACCTACCTGATCTCGTTTTTACGTGTTATACGGGCATATTTTGGCTGAGCCTACGGGCTCAGGAAACCCACGATGAAAAATGACCTTGTGTCGCATGCAACCCCTCGTGGGGGGGGGCTAGATACTGATTCAAGCCGAGCTTCTCGACTTGACGGTCGAACTCTCTGCTTTTGAGCAGAATGGAACCCGGACGAGGTTCCGCTGAAGGGCAGAATCTCGTTCGGGGTAAATGACCTACCCGATCTCGTTTTTACGAGTCATACGGGCATATTTTTGGCTGAGCCTACGGGCTCAGGAAACCCACGATAAAAATGACCTTGTGTCGCATGCAACCCTCGTGGGGGGGGTGGCTAGATACTGATTCAAGCCGAGCTTCTCGGCTTGACGGTCGAACTTTCTGCCTCTGGGCAGAAAGGAACTCGGACGAGGTTCCGCCGAAGGGCAGAATCTCTTTCGGGGAAAATGACCTACCCTATCTCGTTTTTACGAGTTATACGGGCATTTTTTGGCTGAGCCTACGGGCTCAGGAAACCCACGATAAAAATGACCTTGTGTCGCATGCAACCCTCGTAGAGGGTGGCTAGATACTGATTCAAGCCGAGCTTCTCGGCTTGACGGTCAAACTTTCTGCCTTTGAGCAGAAAGGAACCCGGACGAGGTTCCGCCGAAGGGCAGAATCTCGTTCGGGGTGAATGACCTACCCGATCTCGTTTTTACGAGTTATACGGGCATATTTTTGGCTGAGCCTACGGGCTCAGGAAACCCACGATAAAAATGACCTTGTGTCGCATGCAACCCTCGTGGGGGGGGGGCTAGATACTGATTCAAGCCGAGCTTCTCGACTTGACGGTCGAACTCTCTGCTTTGAGCAGAAAGGAACCCGGACGAGGTTCCGCCGAAGGGCAGAATCTCGTTCGGGGTAAATGACCTACCCGATCTCGTTTTTTACGAGTCATACGGGCATATTTTTGGCTGAGTCTACGGGCTCAGGAAACCCACGATAAAAATGACCTTGTGTCGCATGCAACCCTCGTGGGGGGTGGCTAGATACTGATTCAATCCGAGCTTCTCGACTTGACGGTCAAACTCTCTGCTTTTGAGCAGAAAGGAACCCGGACGAGGTTCCGCCGAAGGGCAGAATCTCGTTCGGGGTGAATGACCTACCCGATCTCGTTTTTACGAGTTATACGGGCATATTTTTGGCTGAGCCTACGGGCTCAGGAAACCCACGATAAAAATGACCTTGTGTCGCATGCAACCCTCGTGGGGGTGGCTAGATACCGATTCAAGCCGAGCTTCTCGACTTGACGGTCGAACTCTCTGCCTTTGAGCAGAAAGGAACCCGGACGAGGTTCCGCCGAAGGGCAGAATCTCGTTCAGGGGTGAATGACCTACCCGATCTCGTTTTTACGAGTTATACGGGCATATTTTTGGCTGAGCCTACGGGCTCAGGAAACCCACGATAAAAATGACCTTGTGTCGCATGCAACCCTCGTGGGGGTGGCTAGATACTGATTCAAGCCGAGCTTCTCGACTTGACGGTCGAACTCTCTGCTTTTGAGCAGAAAGGAACCCGGACGAGGTTCCGCCGAAGGGCAGAATCTCGTTCGGGGTGAATGAACTACCCGATCTCGTTTTTACGAGTTATACGGGCATATTTTTGGCTGAGCCTACGGGCTCAGAAACCCACGATAAAAATGACCTTGTGTCGCATGCAACCCTCGTGGGGGTGGCTAGATACTGATTCAAGCCGAGCTTCTCGACTTGACGGTCGAACTTTCTGCCTCTGAGCAGAAAGGAACCCGGACGAGGTTCCGCCGAAGGGGCAGAATCTCGTTCGGGGTAAATGACCTACCCGATCTCGTTTTTACGAGTCATACGGGCATATTTTGGCTGAGCCTACGGGCTCAGGAAACCCACGATAAAAATGACCTTGTGTCGCATGCAACCCTCGTGGGGGTGGCTAGATACTGATTCAAGCCGAGCTTCTCGACTTGACGGTCGAACTTTCTGCCTCTGAGCAGAAAGGAACCCGGACGAGGTTCCGCCGAAGGGCAGAATCTCGTTCAGGGTAAATGACCTACCCGATCTCGTTTTTACGAGTCATACGGGCATATTTTTGGCTGAGCCTACGGGCTCAGGAAACCCACGATAAAAATGACCTTGTGTCGCATGCAACCCTCGTGGGGGTGGCTAGATACTGATTCAAGCCGAGCTTCTCGACTTGACGGTCGAACTTTCTGCCTCTGAGCAGAAAGGAACCCGGACGAGGTTCCGCCGAAGGGCAGAATCTCGTTCAGGGTAAATGACCTACCGATCTCGTTTTTTACGAGTCATACGGGCATATTTTTGGCTGAGCCTACGGGCTCAGGAAACCCACGATAAAAATGACCTTGTGTCGCATGCAACCCCTCGTGGGGGGTGGCTAGATACTGATTCAAGCCGAGCTTCTCGACTTGACGGTCGAACTCTCTGCTTTTGAGCAGAAAGGAACCCGGACGAGGTTCCGCCGAAGGGCAGAATCTCGTTCGGGGTAAATGACCTACCCCGATCTCGTTTTTTACGAGTCATACGGGCATATTTTTTGGCTGAGCCTACGGGCTCAGGAATCCCACGATAAAAATGACCTTGTGTCGCATGCAACCCTCGTGGGGGGGTGGCTAGATACTGATTCAAGCCGAGCTTCTCGACTTGACGGTCGAACTCTCTGCTTTTGAGCAGAAAGGAACCCGGACGAGGTTCCGCCGAAGGGCAGAATCTCGTTCGGGGTGAATGACCTACCCGATCTCGTTTATACGGGTTCTACGGGCATTTTTTGGCTGAGCCTACGGGCTCAGGAATCCCACGATAAAAACGACCTTGTGTCACATGCAACCCTCGTGGGGGGGTGGCTAGATACCGATTCAAGCCGAGCTTCTCGACTTGTCGGTCGAACTCTCTGTCTCTGAGCAGAAAGGAACCCGGACGAGGTTCCGCCGAAGGGTAGAATCTCGTTCGGGGAGAATGACCTACCCGATCTCGTTTATACGGGTTATACGGGCATTTTTTGGCTGAGCCTACGGGCTCGGGAAACCCACGATAAACTCGGCCTTGTGCCACATGCAACCCTCGTGGGGGGGGCTAGATACCGACTCAAGCCGAGAAGCTCTGAGCAGAGAGTAACCCGGACGAGGCTCCGCCGAAGGGCAGAGTCTCGTTCGAGGAGGTTGACCAACCCGATCCCGTTTATACGGGTTCTAAGGGCATTTTTTTTGCCGAGCCCACGGGCTCGGGAAACCCACATTAAACTCGGCCTTGTACCACATGCAACCCTAGTGGGGGGGGGGGGCTAGATGCCGAATCGAGTCGAGCTTGTCGGCTTCACGGCTTCTGAGCAGAGAGGCACCCAGACTAGGCTCCACCGAAGGGCAGAGTCTCGTTCGGGAATGTTGACCAACCCGATTCTGTTTTTACAATTTCTACGGGCATTTTTGGCCGAGTCTACGGGCTCGGAAAACCCACGTAAACTCGGCCTTGTGCCACATCTTTCCCTCGGGGGGGGGGAAGTAAATATCGAATCGAGTCGAGCCGATAGTAGTTCACTCCAAACCAGACTGACAGTCATACTAACACCTTCCACATCTTGTATTATTATTTCGTGTAACCTTCGTTATTTCTACTCTTGTGTTTGTATTTTTCTTCCTTGGTCCTAACTAGGAACATAACAATAATGTATCGTTAAAGATTCAAAAACTATAAAAAATATAAGTATCTTGAAGTGGAAATCTAAAATATTTGGCACATGACCACATCTTATAATTAGTTGCAGTTAGACCTCTTGGATCGATAGGAAAAGGTTCAGATAAACTTATTGAAGGGATTCCTGGTAGACCACGCCTTAAAGAAATACAAAAGAATTGTACTCACAAGCACAGCTCACACATTACAAAGAAATTTATCTATGTGTAATATGTGTCTGATCTTAGTTTTATTTTTTATTTTTTTATTTTTTTTACAAAAAATGATCAGTAGATGTAATAAAGCCATTTCTGACCTTAGACATCTGGTTGGGAGCCGGAAGGAATTATGTATAAAATATATATAATATATATCCATGAAAATAATAAAAACAAAATAGATCGGCTGCAAGTTGGTGTGACCAATTGGTTTGACCGTTAGCCTTTCGACCGCGAGACATAGGTTTTAATTTAACTATGGTCAATTCGTCAAGGTGAAGAATTGAAAATATCGTGCACCGCCTTTGAGTAGTAACCCCAAAATATTTCATCAGTTGACCCAAGACTATATTGAAGCCGTCAATGGCTTTTTTTTTCAAAATGACAATCCCGCCAGATTATGCGTCTCGCCTAAAGATTGTAAATAAAGTCCACCCAATATAGTTGCAGTATAAACTATAGGGTGTCTCTGTGGACGAAGAAGAGACACAAATGCGCATACTCGGAAACGGGCAGTCAACCATACAATTTTGCTTGTCGGTTGTCTGATTTTAATCAGTTGGGTATTGTCCATCTCTGTTAATGGGCGCGAGTAATGAAGGAGTAACATGGCCAGGTGTCATTTTTTTTCTCAAGTTTGAAAGCTATGACAGCGAATGCATAATTCTATTAAAAAAAAAAACTGTCGCGATATGGCGCACATTTATTGTCGGGATTTCAAGTCCAACTGTTTGGGGAAAGGAAAGACAGAAAAATTAAAGCGAAACTCAACTAAGAAAGAAAGAAATGATAACGAATTTTTACTTGTTACTGATGTAATCTCACGGTGGCAATCGTTTGTGTCCAATTGCAACAGAAAACACTATATGTTGTCTATAAGTAATTCTCCTTGTAGAAGTAAAGATAGAAAATAGATTTCAGTAACACGTCCAGTCAGCTCCGAAAGCGGGAGTACGGTCGTAAAGAAGGAAGAAAAACTACAGTTACGGCCTTTGGCTAACTATTTTAGCAGTTTACACACACACACACACACACACACACACACACACACACACACACATATATATATATATATATATATATTAATTGATTTAAAATGTTTTTTTACACAGTTCTAACCATGTTTCAAAAATGGAAGCTAAACGCCACGAATTTAATTTTGTAATTAAATTAAAGACATTAGTTCCATTTCTCGCTTGAGGATGAAATGGAACTAATGTCTTTAATTTAATTGCAAAATTAAATTCGTGGCTTTTTAGCTTTCATTTTGAAACATGGTTAGAACTGTGTAGCGGAAAAAAACCATATTTTAAATCAATTAATTTATAATATTAATGCTCTGTAAATTTACATTGAGCACTATTTTGTAAAAATAAAATATCTATAAGAACACCGGATTATATATCTTACTGTTCTTTCTTTTTTTAAATTATATATATATATATATATATATATATATATATATATATATATATATATATATCTTCGAACACATATGCAAATTTTAATTCCCCTTCAATCAGATGGGGTCGACTGGAACCCATTTCTGTAAGTTTTCTGTGAAGACGAAATAATATAATGAAAAATATTTTCGTCACAAGATTACAGATTACGATTGAATTGTTTCATTTCTCTCCTCTCACTGAGTTTTGATAAGTGCACAAGGTTTCAACATTATCAATAATACATGTGCCCATTTGGGCCTTTTAAGTGTGGGTGCTATAAAATGTATCGAATTTCGGATATTTGGATCCCAGTTTTACTTGGTTGGTCAGCAGCTCCCCCACCAAATAATAATACTTGTATTCATAGTTGCGTATTTCCTACCGATGACCTAAAGTTAATCATTGGAAAAATTAGGGATCAAAAGAGGAAGATAAATATGAGAATAGAAAAAAAAATACTAGAAAAATAAAAGATGGGAACATTCTACAATAAATTTCTTTTTTTTTTTTTTGTCTTTTAACAAATTAAAATTTATTGAAACAAAACAAGTACAGTTGATCACTGATAGCAATTCCAGAAAAACATAACGAAAAACAATATATTTCTATCCTCTGCCAGATGGAGAAAGCATTATCTCGAACCATCGCCAGTGAGACACGCTGCAAGAGCCACTCCTTTCGCGAGGCTCGTCCCTTAATCGAGACGCAATCTCGCCAATCCTCCGAAGGAACGACATCGAACGAGAGCCAATAACCCCTGAAGTCTCTACTGCCACAGGAGTAAAAAAAAAAAAAATCTATCAGCAAGAGAAGAATATTTAACTATTTTTTTAATCTCTGACTCCCGGGCGACGGATCCTGGCTCAACCGCGGAGCTGATCAAATTACCGACAGAAAATCTATCCGCACAGGTCGCATCCCAAATCAACGACTTCCCCATTTTAAAAGGGAAAACGGTAATGCCATCCGGCCGCTTTCCATCACCTCGGTCGAGGCCTACGGGTTCGATTTGGGAACATGAAAAAGAAACATAAGCCAAAAACAGAAACGTTAGAATAGGAAAGGCAACTATATATAATAAGAAATGCAACTTTTTTCTTGTTCGGACTGTTGTCCTCATCTTATATTCACGTCGTTCCAGTCGTTATACGCTCCGGCCTTCTTCAGGTGATATACGTTGGAATTTCGAACCGAACCTTTCATCTCTTCCACTGGGATAGATTGTTCTAGTTTCACGTGTCATGCCTTTGCTTGATATCGAAGTTTAATTTGGTTTATTTTGTTTTACATCATATCAACCTCAATGACGACATTTTCTTTTTTAGGAGAGGTTCATGTGAATAGGATATGCATTCTTTGTAAGAAATCAGTTTATAGATCAGGTTTTATTAACGTATTTTTGTTAAGAGGGTTATTTTCCAGAGTCAAATATATTGCTGGTAATATTTTTTCCGAAGATGTATTGCTGGTAATTTTTTTTTTCCAAAGATGTATTGCTGATAAATTTCTTTTCCAAAATATTATGCTGATAATATTTTTTTTTTCAAAAATGTTTTGCAGGTACTTTTACTACAAAAATCTATTTTTACACTTTTATAGTGTTTTGATCCCATTTTGGGGGTCAACTCTTTCCTAATAGCTGGGGCCCTAACAGCTAGTATTCCGGGTCGACCTGAGAACAGTAGCATTTAAGAAGTGGTTCCACGCTCTTCAAAACCTCCTGATCAGAGGCCTTGCTGCCGGATGTAGTTTATCGTCATAACCAGGACAACTGGATATCTCAGTTTCAGTTATTTACCTTTAGTAATTCAACTATCAAAGTTTTCGTTCTCTCTCTATCTCTACACTTTTCATTTGTTGAGTCACTGAACCTAACGCTTTTATCCACTGGGCCATAAACAGATTCAGAAAAGGCAACCTTAGCAATCAAATATATCAGAGAAAATCAAAACAATAAATGAAACAATGGAGATATTTTACATCAAATTAGAAATATTTGAAAAATTAGATAATCGAATACGAAAATAAAAGGGACATTTAAACATGTATTAATCAGAATAGGAAAAGAAATATTAGAAACATTACGAAGCAAAACATCACAGGAACCATTAGAGATCAGAACAATAGAAGAAACATTTTAGCTGAAAATGGGAAAAGAAACATTAGAAATCAAAATAGGAAAATAAAAGAAACATTAAAGATCAGCGTAGGAAAAAACATTCGAAACATCTGAGATCAGACTAGGAAAAAACATTCGAAATATTAGGGATCAGAATAAATAAAAGAAAGATGCGAAACATCAAAGATCACCCTACAAAAAGAAATATTCGAAACATTAGAGATCAGAATAGGAAAAGAAACATACGAAACATTAGAGATCAGAATAAGAAAAGAAACATTCGAAACATTACAGACCAGAATAGGAAAAAAAACATTCGAAACATTAGAGATCAGTATAAGAAAAGAAACATTCGAAACATTAGAGATCAGAATAGGAAAAAAAAACATTCGAAACATTAGAGATCAGTATAAGAAAAGAAACATTGGAAACATTAGAGATCAGAATAGGAAAAGAAACATACGAAACATTAGAGATCAGAATAGAAAAAAAACATTCGAAACATTAGAGATCAGAAAAGGAAAAGAAACATTCGAAACATTAGAGATCAGAATAAGAAAAGAAACATTCGAAACATTAGAGATCAGAATAGGAAAAAAAAACATTCGAAACATTAGAGATCAGTATAAGAAAAGAAACATTCGAAACATTACAGATCAGAATAGGAAACGAAACATTCGAAACATTAGAGATCAGAATAAGAAAAGAAACATTCGAAACATTAGAGATCAGAATAGGAAAAAAAAACATTCGAAACATTAGAGATCAGAATAGGAAAAGAAACATACGAAACATTAGAGATCAGAATAAGAAAAGAAACATTCGAAACATTAGAGATCAGAATAGGAAAAAAAAACATACGAAACATTAGAGATCAGAATAGGAAAAGAAACATACGAAACATTAGAGATCAGAATAGGAAAAGATACATTCGACACATTAGAGATCAGAATAAGAAAAGAAACATTTGACACATTAGAGATCAGAATAAGAAAAGAAACATTCGAAACATTAGAGATCAGAATAAGAAAAGAAACATTCGAAACATTAGAGATCAGAATAGGAAAAGAAATTTTCGAAACATTAGAGATCAGAATAGGAAAAAAAAACATTCGAAACATTAGAGATCAGTATAAGAAAAGAAACATTCGAAACATTACAGATCAGAATAGGAAACGAAACATTCGAAACATTAGAGATCAGAATAAGAAAAGAAACATTCGAAACATTAGAGATCAGAATAGGAAAAAAAAACATTCGAAACATTAGAGATCAGAATAGGAAAAGAAACATTCGAAACATTAGAGATCAGAATAAGAAAAGAAACATTCGAAACATTAGAGATCAGAATAGGAAAAAAAAACATACGAAACATTAGAGATCAGAATAGGAAAAGAAACATACGAAACATTAGAGATCAGAATAGGAAAAGATACATTCGACACATTAGAGATCAGAATAAGAAAAGAAACATTTGACACATTAGAGATCAGAATAAGAAAAGAAACATTCGAAACATTAGAGATCAGAATAAGAAAAGAAACATTCGAAACATTAGAGATCAGAATAGGAAAAAAAAACATTCGAAACATTAGAGATCAGTATAAGAAAAGAAACATTCGAAACATTACAGATCAGAATAGGAAACGAAACATTCGAAACATTAGAGATCAGAATAAGAAAAGAAACATTCGAAACATTAGAGATCAGAATAGGAAAAAAAAAACATTCGAAACATTAGAGATCAGAATAGGAAAAGAAACATTCGAAACATTAGAGATCAGAATAAGAAAAGAAACATTCGAAACATTAGAGATCAGAATAGGAAAAAAAAACATACGAAACATTAGAGATCAGAACAGGAAAAGAAACATACGAAACATTAGAGATCAGAATAGGAAAAGATACATTCGACACATTAGAGATCAGAATAAGAAAAGAAACATTTGACACATTAGAGATCAGAATAAGAAAAGAAACATTTGACACATTAGAGATCAGAATAAGAAAAGAAACATTCGAAACATTAGAGATCAGAATAAGAAAAGAAACATTCGAAACATTAGAGATCAGAATAGGAAAAAAACATACGAAACATTAGAGATCAGAATAGGAAAAGAAACATACGAAACATTAGAGATCAGAATAGGAAAAGATACATTCGACACATTAGAGATCAGAATAAGAAAAGAAACATTTGACACATTAGAGATCAGAATAAGAAAAGAAACATTCGAAACATTAGAGATCAGAATAGGAAACGAAACATTAGCGACTCAAACAGCGTAGGGACCATTAGAAACATTAGAAATCAAAAGAGAAAAAAGAAATATTAAAATCATGAGAAATCAGAAAAGAAAATTAAACAAACAACTATGTAATCGTCAAGTGCCTTGCTGTCACTTGATATTCCCTTGATAATCACATAATACTCCTCGTATTAAGATGCACAAATTCCTCATAATTCATGGTCCAAACAGTTCATTTTCGGTTGTTCATTATTATTGTTGCTTTTTTTTTTTATCAGAGCTTTTATTGCTGTTATTTTTTCTCTTTTAATCTTTTCTTTATTTCATTGTCGATATTATCAATTTACTGGTTAGTAATATTTTACGATAATTTCTTTTTTTATTTTATTTTTTATATAGTTACTAGAATTCTTTTCACTTTTGTTTTTTTGTTGTTTTTTGCTATATTTTTATTATTAATATTATTAACATTAAGACTGCATATGGCTTCGCGCTCGTCATTCCCGCTTCGTTTTTCGTTTCGTTTCCCAATTCCAGCTTTGTCCGATCTTTATCGCCTGGAAGCATTGATTTGCTTCCCATGATTTTGCTTTTGGCTGCGTAAACCATTTTTCATTTAAAAAAACAAAAAGTTAATAAATAAAAAAAAATTAAAACCCATCAAAAAACTCCCAAATTAAAGATTGAAATATTGTTTGCGATTCGGTGAATTTTGTTTTAAGAATAACAAGCAAAGTCCCTTCAATTTCATAAAAAGAAAATAATGAAAGAAATTAGGAAAATAATCGTCTAAAAAAAAAAAAAAAATTCATATTTCTTGTTAACCTGAGATTGAGAAAAAAAAATACAAACTTTGCCTGAGGGACATTTTAAGACGCAATGTTTTGTATATTGTGATGATGTTAATTTTTGTGGTAGCAATTTGTTTACGTTTTTACTTGTTTTTTGTTTTATCGACTGTCAAAATCAAATTTAGGGTACGAATATAAAAAATGCAGAAAGTGTTCAACAAGAAATAAAAGAAACTAAAAACAATGATAAAATCGCTGACCGTGCAACAAAAGTTCATAAATCCTAATATGGTCGCAGAAACAATTATATGGTAAATACAGAGAACGAGAAAAAGACATTTGAAACAAAATACGAGATTCGTCAAAAATCTACACCGACTGAAATCATTAAATTGAATAATCTGGTCAAATTGCGAAATAAAATAATAATATACTGAAATGAATAACAAAATAGGAAAACATTAACAATTATAACTACAAATTAAACACGTTGGAGTTAAAATATGACGCATAAAACTGGAATATATCGAACTAGTTCATAAATCTTGATATTCACTTACGCGCAAATACCGTTAGGAAAGGAATGAATCCATCCCCTCCTGCCCCCCATATTTGGGCTAAATTGTAAGGCTTCTATCTGGAAAAAGCATTGTTATTATAAAAAAATTAATTCAATATTCACTTGCAAAATATGGAACAACAAAGGGTTGATAAGCCGTAAAAAATCAATCAATCATAAATCGTAATCCCGTAGGTGTGATTGCGTGTAAATTACTCTTTTTGAGTAATTTCGCACCTACTTATCATCTCTCAGTTGCGTCTCTGTCTTCGGACAGGGTGCGCTCAGGGGCTTCTCTGTCAAAGGACAGAGGGGCAACTGAGGAAAACAATACTGAAGAGGTGACCAGCCTTGGGGAACAGCTGCCCGAGGCCGCGCCCTCCCGTTGCACCAGAGGGAGGAATCGGTGCTCGCACTGAGGCCAGCGCAACCGACGGTCGCTGGAGTTGAGGGGAATTTTTGTTCCTATCCAGGGTGTACGCGCTCGGGGCCCCACCTAAAAATAGACCTTGTCTCACATCTCGTCATAGTGGAGGGACAGAGTAAATACCGTGATTGTGTGAGGAAGGTAATAGTCTTGAGTAAGGAAAATTTCCTGAATAAAACTATACATCATCGTAGGTGAAGAATTGTTCTCAGAGTGAACTAAATAATTTTTTATTAATGTTCACCGAATTTAAGGCTAAAGAGCCACTCAAGGTAGAGGATTACTGACTGCGGTGAATGATGTGGATGCAAAAAGAGAAAGTACAGTGAAAGATTATGAGACTAGGAAGTATATATAACAACTGACTGAACTTGAAGAGGTTGATTGTAGTAGTCGCGGAAGCATCCAGATGGGTGTTTGTTTTACAAAGGCATGGTTCTGAGGACGAAGTTGTCTGAATGGATCTTTCTTTTTGTATGTATGGAACTTTCTTCTTACAAATGTAAGGCAAAGAAAATGAGTGGATTCGATGACCCTGTGGATGTAGAATGGTGACTCTCACCTTTAAATGTCTGACATGGCGTGGCGAAAATAAAATAGAGAATATGCATTGGTATATGTGTTTTAAAATGAGATAAAATTCTAGATCACTATGGGAAGAACTGCAAAGACAGGCATAAATATTGATTCGTTTTTACGGCTTATCACCCCTTTTGGGTCATTTAAAGCCAGAAAATATTTTAGATTGTAAGAATTTATTTTGGAAGATAATAATGGTTTAGTGATACAAGTTTTACTAATTAATTTATAGAGGGGAGAGAAGAAGCGGATTCATACTTTTCTCATGGGTATTTTTTGCGTAAGTGAATATAACGAACCCAACTGGAATTGGAACTCGGCTCTCCGATTAACAATTCCGAGACACTGTCCATTACACCAATCGCCCATCCAAGCTTACAGTACCTGGTACTCGCAAACAGTCCTAGATACTGACTAGGCTCGACATTGCTTAACTTTGGTGATCGTACTGGAACAGGTGTTTCCAAGTGATGTGGCCGTAAGCTTAGACAGAAATAATATAAGCACCTATCTGACAGTTAATTTATTGCAAATGATACGGAACTTGAAAAGGATGTATCATCTCTGACAATGTGTTATCGCTTTAGACTTCAAGTAGATAATAGGATCACAGCCTCACTACACTAGGCTTTGCTGTTGTGGTTTTTGTCATGAGGCTTTTTTTACGGGGTAGAATTACTAGACCCACGCCCAAATGCTTTTAGATTCAGAATGTGCTACGCCTAGGCTCGTTGTCGACAAGAGCTAGAGACTTAATTCTACACTCTTCTTAATCGCTATCAGGGGTGACGTGGGAGAGAAGAGATGGATTCATACGTTTCGAAGTGTATTTGTGCGAAAATGAATGCAAACAATGCGCTTGATAGTCGACTGGCCAATTAGTGTACAGATAGCTGCTACGCTACATACACTGTTTTAGCAACCAGTCAGTTCAGTAAAAGATAGTAGTAATAATAATAACAATAATAATAATAATCATTATTATAATTCTGCTTGTCCCCACTTTCGTTCGTTAGTTCCTTAGTTCGCACGACCGTTACGCCCTGCCAATACCTCATAAATAATGGACTACTGCGTTTTAACTGCGTGAAAACACGGAAATTACATATAGACGCTACTTGGTTTCACTGAAAGAAAGAAAGAAAAAATAAATAAAGAAAGAATACTGCTAATACCTCATAAATAATGGACTATTCTGTTTTGATCAGAAGACAAAAGATACTTGCTTTAAGTGGGAACATGAAAGAAATAGGAAAAAACAGAAGTGTATAACGGCTGTTTCAGGGAATTGGAAAAATTAATCAGTTTCAAATCTTATCATTTGTACCGTTTTACTTCTCAACATGACCCCAAGCATTCATATTTATGATTGCTATTGCAATATTTTGTTAAAGTTGTTAAGATCAAATATTTAACGATACGATACGTTAATTTCTATGCATATACTATTGTCATAGAACTCATCACTAGCTTATTCAATCATTAACGTAAGAATTAAGATTCATCATATTATTAAAATAGGAAAACCGTGAAATTTTCTCAGGAATTTCTAGTATAAATAATTCCTAGAAATAGTCTGTGCGATTCTTTATTCGACCATTGATTTTCAAAAAGTCAAAGTCTGTTTGTTTTTTATAAATCAACTGGAACATTCCACTTAGTAGATTGGTGATAAATCTTCTAACACAATAACTATGCTTCATTTTTTAGGTACTATCTACCAGTGAGCAAATTTTATTTATTAATTAACTCGCTACATTTACGCGAAAATAGTCCTGGGTATGACGATAAACTACATCCGGCAGCAAGCCCTCTGCTCGAAAAATTAGAGGTTTTGACTTAGACTTAACTGCTGTTGTCCCCAGGTCCTCTGACCCGGGGTGATACCACCTGTTAGCGTTTCAAATATGAGCAAATAATGAACCCCCAAACATAAATCAACAGTACATTTTTAATAATAAAATGAGAAACAATACATTTTATAGGAAAATGACAATAAATGCAATATATATATATATATATATATATATATGAAGAAATTTTGAAAAACAAACAAAAATCCTTAAATGTAGTTAAAATTTCATTTTAACTACATTTAAAGATTTTGTTTGTTTTTTTTCAAAATTTCTTCATTCTGTCGGATTTATATCCATTTACACTTGCTTATATATATATATATATATATATATATAGATATATAGATAGATAGATAGATAGATAGATAGATAGATAGATAGATAACTATACTCGTTTCGAAAAACCCTCGAATTTTTTATTTGCCAATAATCAAATCAATCCCGAGGGAAAAAAAGGTTTTAAAAAAAAAAGAAAGAGCTAGAAACATGAAAGTCTGTCGAAAAAAATCGCACAGAATACAGGTTTAAAGCCCAAAGAAAAAAACTGACACGAGTAAACAACTAACTAAAAAGAGCTCAATACAACCGTAGAGCAGACCTAGATAAACCTAGTGAGCCATATATATATATATATATATATATATATATATATATATATATATTTTTAGTAAAATTACCAACAATAAATTTTATCATCAACAAACTATATATTTCAAAAATACCTTTACCCTGAAAGTATAAATCTATTTACAAAATAGGTGAAAGCATATAATTACGTAGAAAATATTTAAATTTCGGCATTAAATAACCCATAGAGGTTCATATGCCGCTAAACAAATTCAAACAACCAACAATACCTACTTATAGTAAAATTACCGACAATACATATTTAAAGCTTGCCCCCCCTTTCATTAGTTAGTTTCTTAGTTACTTTAATAAATAAAGAGGTACAAATGAAAAGATTTGAAATTGACAATTTTTTCCAGTTCACTGAAACAGACGTTAAACACTTCTAACTTTCACTCTTTCTGTCTTTCTTTTTCGAAACCAAGTAACGTCTATATGTACTTTCCGTGTTTTCATGCGGTTTAAACGGAAAGTCCATTTTATCTGTTGTGGAAGGCATACATTTACGTTCAAAATATATTTAGCTGAAACCATAAAATTGCGTTCAAAATATGTAGATTTCGACATTAAATAACCCACAGAGGTTGATCTGCCGTTAAACAAAATGAACCAACTTACGCAAAAAAAATGATGTGCATCTACATGAAAAGGAAATTAGTATGACGCATGCGCAAGTCTACAGTTGATTTCTGAAGATATTCATCATGGAGTTGTTCTTTTATTAAAGAACATTCACATTTCTCTTTTGACTAGTGTTGTTTTTTTTTTCTTCTTTTTTTCTTTTGTATGAGAAGAGTGGAGTGGATACACTTCTTTTGGCTGTATTTCGAGCGACTTTCACCAATTAATGAAATCAAAGCGGATAAGATCTCCAAATTCTTTGAAGATCGCTGTCCGGAATTAAAAGTAAAAGACGATATCATTTCAAATTTAATCATATGATTGAAAAGGAAAAAAAATAACAGTTAAAAAAAAAAATCAATAATTACACTCGTCAACCTCTGTCTCTGTCTATCTGTCTCTCTCTCTCCTCAGTCACTCATTTTCACTGTCTCTCTGTCTCTTTCTCTTTCATTTTTCCCTCTTCCTCTCTTTCTCTTTATATCTCTCTCTCTCTCTTTCTCTCTCTATCACTGTATCTCTCTTTCTCTTTCTCTAGGCCTGTTTTTCTCTCTCTTTATCTCTCTCTTACTGTCTTTCTCACTTACTCTCTCTATTTTTCTCTCTATCTTTCTCTCTCCCTGGTTCTCTTTCTCTCTCATTCTCTCTCCCTCCTTTTTCTCTCTCTCTCTCTCTCTCTTTCTCTCTCTCTTTCTCTCTCTCTCTCTCTCTCTCTCGTTCTCTCTCTAAGTTAAATATCTCATGTACCATGGCCCTCGCTTGGAATCAACTGAAATATTAATGCTAACAGTAATATTAGCCGTTTCCCTGTAAGGAAACATTTGGCAATAACCAAGCAGCTATTTTGGATGAAATTTATAACTTGCAAAATATTTTTTATTACCTTTTAATCTTACTTTCTCTATAAATAATTTCTAATTAGAATTATAAGATTGGAAATTTTACTTATCTGGAGATTATCTCAATTTAAATTGATCATTTAGATTTAAATTTAAATATGTTACTCTTTAACTATTAATCATAAGGTTAAAAATATTAAAATTAAATATATTTTTTGAAATTTTAAACACTTAATTCGCCACCTAACGTTAACTGTAAAGTTTAAGGAAAAAATTTAAATAGGTATAAATATGAATGTGTGTGAAGATATGTAACTGTATATGTAGGTATTTGTATATGTATATGCATACATACTAGTGTATATCGATACATGTGTATGTGATTATATGTGTAATTGCACATGTACATGAAAGTATCTATATGTGATTTTTCCGTAAATATGTATGTGGTATATATATGAAAAAATAGATTTTTTTTACTATTACCTTCAAATCTTACTCCATCTTGATTTGAAACCTAAACTTTAATTAAGAAATATTACCCATCTAAAAATAGCTACAAATTAAATTCATGAATTAGACTCTAACCGATAAAGATTTTACCTTAAAAGTCATTCACAATATTAAAATATTACTATTAGTAAACTTTTTTTAATTATTGTTGTTTATTAATATAGTATTCAACTTATATTAAATCCCTAATTTATTTTTAGAGAAGTTGAATATTTAAATTGCTAACAATCATTAAAGTTAATTTCTTTGTGGAGTTTTTTAAACATTTAAATTACTATCAAACGTTAAAGTTTTATCTAAATTGCTAAAGCTATACCACCCCTCTTCTTCTTTCAAAAACCCTAAGTACATCTCTTTTCTCTTTACTTCTCCCTTTTTCTTTTTCCCTTTTTTCTCCTTTTCCTTTTCCCCTATCATTTCCTTTGAGTTGACCAATTAAATAGGTCAGTGTCTGATACTTACCTTCTCCTCCCTCATATTAAGTATTATAATAAAAAGAAATATAAAAATGAATTTTAAAACTCTCCATTCCCTCTCTAAACTCGACCATGTCTCTCACACCATTCCTCACCACCCTCTATGTCAACTTATATAAGCTTAATACCTCCTGTCAAAAGAGTAAATTTTAATTTCATTTTTCGTTTCACCTTTTGAAAGTGATGCCTGAAGATCCAGGGAAAAATAAAGGTCTCTGGTGAAATAAATTATTACAATGGAGCCTTAAAGTGGTATGTTTTTCTTTAAATTAAAATACATACATACATACATACACACACACACACACACACACACATATATATATATATATATATATATATATATATATATATATATTATTGAGAAAACTTACCTCTATGCAAGCATATTTTCTACCAGAAAATAAACCAAATTATGCTATATTAATTACAATTGCATTAATTAGGATTAATATTATTATTAATAATATTATTAACCTACCTCATTATGGCACCTTGCATTTATTGGAAATATTCATAGAAATATGAGTTAATTTTTTCTTATTCAGTTTATTAAACAGGTTGTTAATTTTTTTTTAAAAACGGAAAATAACTGAGTTGAAAATAATTCACTAAGAATGTACTAGACGATCCTAAGGAAAGAAGAAGGAAAGAAAAGAAAAAGGAAGGAAGGGAAGAAAAAGAAAGAAAGAGAAATGTATGACGCATGACCCAGTTGATGGTAGAGATAGGTCTGCGTGTGGTCGACTTTATTTTTTTTTTAAAACAAAGGGAAGAATAGAATTGGAAATAATAAAAGAGAAAGAAAAGGAAAAAAGACATGATATCGACCAGATGTCGGTCAGAGGCCTCTGACCGACTCTTGCGTGGAAAACCCCTTATCAATTTGGAGTGAAGAGAAATTTTATTTTTTTTTTTTTGAACAATAGAAACGAAATTTGTGATCTGAGAGAAAGTGTCTTTGGGTTGAGGGGAGGACCAGTGAAACGATATACGGAATTGACCTGTTAAGAATTGGACACCCACGTTAAGAAAGTAGAGATATTTCGACCTAGATAATTAAGATTTTCGACTATCAGGTAAAAAAAAGAAGTAAAAAAGAGGGACAATTGTTTTTGGCTCTGAGGGCGCCAAGAAGGCGGAAAAAAGAACCTTTCTAAAGTCAAGACTAATTAGCAGCGGGCTGTTTGACAAAGTCCAGGTGAAAGAAAGCTAAAGATTGTCATTTGGCGTACGTGCAAAAAGGTGCGAAATCGGATTTTGTTTTTAAAACCAGCACGAGGTAACCACACCCGCCAACAAAAGGAGAGGGTGTTCGGTCAATAACAATTGGTCGAATACAATCACGTGACCGCGGAAGAAGAAGGAAAGAAAACCTCGATCAATAACTGTTGGACGAGGCGGTCACGTGGGCTGCGGAAAAGAAGAGAAAGAAAGGTTCGATCGGAACGATTGGTTGAGAGCGATCACCTGACATGAGAGAGACTAAGAGAAATAGATATGCGCCGCCCCACCAAGAGCACTGTGAGAAAGTAGGGTGAAAACAATAACGATAATGGAAAGTCAAAATTAATACGACTTTTGAAATTATCGAGAAACCCCTGACGCCGACCGACCCACCCCGGTTTGTTGCGGCGTCAATATAAGCAGGACCCCAGTCGGCAGAAATCAGTTGGAGATGCAGCCGGAGTTGGGCTGAGTTGCAGCAGGACCGCGGGCAGGGGAAGATCCTGAACGCGGACATAAGACCCGATTCACTCGCCCCCTTTGCGGGCAAAAGAACCCTCAGACAGAAGGACTTCCAGCCCAAGTCGAAGACAGAAGGACTTCCAGCCCAAGTCGAAGACAGAAGAACTTCCAGCCCAAGTAGATGAAGAAGAAGATTGCCTGAAAACCTGAGAAGAGTTGGAGCTGAAGTTGAGTTGAAGTTGGAGTTAGGTTGGGCGTGAGTTGCAGTTCACCCTCGGACGACAGAAGAATCCTCGAAACAAGAAATCCTTCCAGCCCAAGTTGAAGACAAGAAATCTTCCACCGAATTGAAGCAAGAAATCTTCCACTGAATCGAAGCAAGAAATCTTCCACTGAATCGAAGCAAGAAATCTTCCACTGGGTTGAAACAAGAAATCTACCAGTCTAAACAGAAGAAGAAGAAGAAATACAACTCAAGTCGGAGAGAAGAATCAACTGCGAATAATCGATAGAAATTAGCCCCAGTGTCGAACTGAACCACACTCCGACATACATACATGATTCTAGAAAGTAGGTAATTCGACATTTTCCTATTGTGTGATAGAAGCTTGGTGCCATAGTCCACAGAGCGGGTCGGGAATTGAGAACAATTTTGTTTTTATGTAACGGACTTTAAGATATAAAAGGTTGTTACCCTTTTTATCAAAATTTTGTTTGGTGTCGTGAGTTTTTATTTTATTTGTGTTTTGCCACCCCGTCGGACTCAACTTGTATCGGCCCCGATCCCTGCTGGTCCCGTCTGTCTAAGATCTAAACACAGCGTGGGTAGACAGACCGGAGATCGGTATAGTTGCTTTAGTGACCAGGTATTGGAAGCGAGTCGGGAAAGGCGAGGCTGGTGATCATCTGACCAAAGGGTTGGAGCGGCACGCTTGGACCCAGGAGGAACGACCAGGAGGAGCGACGTCACCGTTGGCGCCGTAACCAAGGGATCCGACACTGGGCCAGGTGTGTAACCGTCACACATTTTATTTTATTCCTACTTTGCTGGTAATCTTTAATATATTATGTATTAACTATAAATTATATTAATGTGTTTTTCAAGTGTCACCGTGATATGTTCCCATATGATAACTCACTCTTCCTTCTTCTTCCCCCTCCCTTGCTTAATTCTTTCTTTCTCCTTCCTCCTTTTCCTCTCCTCTGATTTACAGTTTGTCTTCCTTTTCTTCTTGTCTGTTCCTGTTTAAAAATTATTTAAGTGGTCAAATTGTCTGTGATTACAGTTGAACTTAAGTAAATTATTAAAACTGGTTTAAAAACAACCTTAGCCCTATTTACATTAACAAGATGGACCTTTCTATAATCCTCCCACCACCTCTGTCACTTTACATCAATCTAAAAACTATCCTCAAAATTATTTATTTAATTATATATATATATATATATATATATATATATATATATATATATATAATTATTATAATATATAAATTATATATATTATATATAATTAAATAATAGATATTTAATTATATATATTATATATAATTATATATATATATATTATTTAATTATATATATATATATATATATATATATATATATATATATATATATATATATATATATATATATATATATATATATATATATATATATAAGAACGTTCGCTTTCTGACCATGAAACCCCACAGAATCTCATCATGGTCAATTGGTCAGGAAGGATACTTCTTGATATTATCGGTCTGGAGTAGGGAAAGTGTCTGAAAACCAAGCCTTGTGAGTGAAACTCTTTGTGTCGTCGATAACTGTGCTAGCACGAAGTCGCAAGTCATCGTGTCCGAGGCTTTGAGGGTGCTGGTTTTGTTCAGATTGTTGATCATTCTAGATAACACACTCTATCCCAGAAAGTAAGGTATGCTTAGCATAGTTGCAATATAAACCACAGGTTGACTCTGTGGGTATTGAACAAACACAAATGTACCTGATCGAGAGTCTACAATAGGTATTGGATAGCCACCCTAATAGACGGGTATCCTCGAATACCAATGGCCAGCTATTATTATTATTATTATTATTACTTATATATCTATACACACATACAATCGAATATTACTGTACTCGATTAATTTATAAGTACATCAGATATATAGTCCAGACCTATTATTTTTTTATATATTTTATATAAAAACGGGGAGTTATCCCCCTTGATATATTGTTTACTTTTGAATCTAAATTTAAATTTAAATATTTTAAAAAAGTTTATATATATTTGTTAATTCCTCGACTCCCGAACTTAAGAATTTTAAATGATATAAATTATTTACAGTTAATTCTAATATTTCAAGCAACAACAATTAAATAAACAAGTTTTAACACACAATTTTCAATCTTCACCACGAATACACGACCTCTATAACGGTCAGAAGATATTTGCACTTGAAAATTGCAAGATCGTCATGAAACTCCGAGTGGGCTATCGACGTTGGATATTATGTATATTCACTAATATATATATATATATATATATATATATATATATATATATATATATAAATATATATTATAAATTAAAATTTAAAATGTTTTTTTCGCTACACAGTTCTAACCATGTTTCAAAAATGGAAGCTAAAAGCCCCGAATTTAATTTTGTAATTAAATTAAAGACATTAGTTCCATTTCATCCTCAAGCGAATTTTGGAGTAACTTTTAAAATTACTGGGTTTTAAAGACACAGCTAAAATCATAATTCACGTTTCCAAGGTTACAGATAAATCCACTTCCACCAGACAAGGGGTGTCTGGGTATTCATTATGTCTATATTTTAATGCATCAGTTATTAGCTACGTTTTGCTAGGGGTAGGGATGTATTTTTCAATGAAATCTAACATCCGTTAAAAGCATGTCGTCTGGATTTTTTTTTTAAATTTTATTGTTAACGG
>CAHIKZ030000066.1:600000-697500 GCA_903632075.3 Acanthosepion pharaonis | reverse complement strand
CCAGAGTAAATAAAATAATTTAAATAATTAATAATTTTGCTCTGGATTTACATTGAACTCTCTGGATTTTATCCTCCTTGGGTCTAACCATACGGATTACCTAGGTTTTCATAAACTATATATATATATATATATATATATATATATATATATATTGGTCATTATTCATCAATCACTTCGATCGTTAATCAAAGTGGAGAGGCCGAATTCAAAAGAAAAAAATCGATAATATTCTCTATCGCTTTTGCGCAGATCAGCGCGGATGGAGGAAAGAGATAATGTTTACTGAACTCGGCACTGCTTACATACTGACGTGTAATTTTTCAGGAATCTATTGATTTCTACTACTCAAAAGAACATTCTCTTTATCAAGGCACTTGAAGGCGTAGGCCGGTAGACATAATTTACACTACTTATCAAACGGGCACATTTGAAGTACCAGGAAATACTGACTTGTCACGTAACTAACGTACTGTCTTGTGACTGTATATCTAAGGGGAAATAACCGTGCAATGTTGCCAGTGTAATTATTTTATTTTATATACGTGGGTATTTGCAATGCATAGATATTTTTTATTTACCCACGTATGAATGTGAACTTTACAAAACATCTATATGGAAACAATGTGACAAAATGGACAACCGATAATGACAAAGACTTTCATCTCTTTATGGTAGACGGTTAATATAGGAATGAGTGAGATACATTCGTGTGTAAGAAAAGTGTACTGACATTTTGTAGAAGAGGCAATAAATATCCTTATCTGATGCTGCGACCATAAACTATTTTTTGTTTGTTTGGTATTAAGACTACCAACGTCGGCTGGATTTGAAATTAACCCGGTCCGAGCAAATCTCTAGATATTTCTCTTTATTAGTTTATATACCGCATTTTGCTACTATTTTTTTGTTTGCGATGATCGGTGATAATGTATATGAGACGAGTATGAAGTTTAGTGTAAAGTATTGTGAGATCAGTACACTTTCAATGCATTTTATTCCAAGTGAATTCTTTTCTATGCTAATCAGGCTGACATTTATTAGGTCGAAATCACACACGTTCACACACAGACATACACACTCACAGAGAGTCACGTACATATATATATATATATATATATATATATATATATATATGTATATATATGTGTGTGTGTGTGTGTGTGTGTGTGTGTGTCGATGTGTGTGTGTATGGGTGTGCGTTTAGGCAACACATTTTCATTTAGGCACGTTTGATTTAATAAATTACAGATATTAAATAAAAGCGATTTTCATAGTTATAGCACATTTCTCACATCCGTGGGTATGAAAGGATTTTATAAAAAAAAATAAGCAGACATAATGTCTGTAATTTATTTAATCAGGCTCACACACACAAACACACACACACACACACGCATATATATATATATATATATATATATGTTGTAGATCCACCTAATTTGCATAGTGTACCGACCATATAAATATGGTTGGTACTGGAAGAGAGGAGGAATCAAGAGATTCAACCAGAGACTCTGCCTGACTGCGACTCAGTCAACACATTCTCCAGGAGCGGTCTTACCAGGAATATACAAAAGACTATATGTAAATATTGTGTACACTTTCTTGTTTCAATACATTTTGTTCTAAGTACATTTTGTGTTACATTATTATTCCATGCATTAGTCAAGTTTCAACAATATATATATATATATATATATATATATATATATATATATATATATATATATATATTGCTATAAATTCGTTTTTTATAATTTATTTAATATCTATTAATTATTATATTCTGATGAATTATTCAGCAGTGTATTCCTATTCATTGTTTACAACCTCCTGCCAACGATCCACTAACTATTCAATGTTTTAAACCAGAAATCCGAATTTTTAAGTACTTACTTACAAATAAGAAAATTTCTCTTAAGTACATATGAGGCTGGATAAAAAAAAAGTAATAAAAATTTCAATTAACACCGACCGATGTATTTACAATATCCTGGCTTTTCTTCTCTTCTCCCTCTTCTTCTTCTCCCACTTCCTTCTTCACATCCTCCTCTTCTCTTTCTATTACACCAAACGGCGTGCCTTTGTTTATTTACTGTAGCGTTCATTAGTGTGTTTCTTTTTTTAAATAAAGCGTTAAGAGGTCATTTGAAAAAGAATCAAAGAGGATAAAGATTGAAACCCAGGTAGTGGATTTAACTGATACCTGATTTTTTAAAATATATATATATATATATATAATACATCGATTCGACGTATGAGGGTCAAGCAGATCAGTTTCAGGAAACCGACAGCCCGACACCGGCACATGAGATTTGGATTACAGTGGTGAAGGCTAGGATTATCCACACTTTTGAAGGGGACGAATACAGAGACCTTGCACCGAATGCCACAAGATTCCCAAACGACCTCCGCAGGTTTTGAATTCAGAGTTGTCCTTCTCCTAGACCAGTTGCCATCCAAGCCTATAGAACCCAGTCTGTCCTGCTATTTTAATAGCTGAGGGAGAGGAAGAGGATTCATACCTTTCCCAAGGGTATTAGCACGTGCCTATATATATGAACGGATTTTATAAAAATAAGTAGACATAATATCTGTAATTTATTTAATCTCTCACACACACACACACACACACACACATATATATATATATATATATATATATATATATATATATATATATATATATATATATATATATCAGATACTTGTGTTTCAATTCTTAATCATCAACCATACATCCTTTCACGAATATTTTCTGATACTTTTATGGTATAATTCATATAACGTGGATTATATGAATGTGTTGTGACTTTCAATGCTCAAGCCAGAAAGATAGTTATCAAATTTGGTCTTCATTGCTTCCAAATAATCACGCCTGCAAAGAAAAAAAAAACAAAGGAATTTTTTTTTAATTTTAAAAAATATGATAATATTTTTGAATATGTGAGGCTTAATTAATTACCATTCTTCAGTCCAAGAATTGTAAGAAATTAATTTATGCGATTATTCATCGAACTGATCTTATGATTGGGTTTCACAGAGCAATAATCGTTCAATAATCAAATAAGATATAGTTAATAATTTTAACCTTATTAATTCCGATCAGAGATTATCAAAAATTAATTCTTTGCCATCAGAAATTGATTTTTGACTTCATTAAATCCAGTCAGATATGGTCAGAAAATAATTTTTTGCCATCAGATATTAGATGAGGACTCTCATGTGGATGTCATATAGCATCCAACTTTTTTTCAGAAATACGTAAAATATCATCTATATATACCCGTTTTCACTGATCAACGATTAAAAATTGCTTCATGTGAATGGATCCTATGGTCTGACGCTATAAGTCTATTGATTTGGTTGTTTAACGGCATATCAACTCTTTTGTGGTTCATTTAATTCCGAGACGTTATAGAATCACATAAAACTTTACCAAATAACAACAATCACATCGCTTCCGACCATAGCAACAACAAAAATAGGAAGTACACGTAAGTAGAAGGTACAATAAAGATAGAATCAATATGTTACCTGTCCATACTCTCTTAAAGAAAAGGTTGGGAAAGAAATTCCCACTAGTACAAGAAAGAGTAATAACAGTTAATGGATTCAAAAGTTGATTTCCCAAATAAATGACTTGCGTTCCCATCGAGTTGAAAAAAAATGGTTTCCGTACGATCATCGCAATTAACCAACTGGACCCTACCTAAATGTGTGACTGCTTTAGAATACCAGCTCCTGTAAGCTTGGGTGTGCGGGTGGTGTATTGGATACCGGCTCGGAATTGAAAATCAGAGAGACGAGTTCGAAATTGCTGTTGGGTTTGTTATATTTGCTTACTCGCTCATATACGTGGGAAAGGTATGAATCTAATTTTCTCCCCTACTTATGGGTTAATTAGTAAGAGTAAACTTGTAGAAGTAAAAATCACTATTATCTCCAAGAAATTCTAACAATCTACAAATATATTTTTTTGCTTTATATAAGGTGCAAAGGGTTGATAAACCGTAAAAATATATCAATAAATCAACCAATCGTGAAGGACTGTTTGAAGAGAAAGCTTTTAGAAATTTCATTCGACCGTAACGCTAAATTTTCGGTCAATGTAACTGAATATTTCCTGAATAAATGTTGTGGTAGGATCCAGCTAATTTGGATAGTGGAGTACCGACCATATAAATATGGTTGGTACTGGAAGAGAGGGAGGAATCAAGAGATTCACTTCAGTCGAACTCTCTGCATTTTTGCAGCACGAGGCTTTGCTGAGAGGCAGGGTTTCGCCTGGGTGGTTAGGACAGGCCTTGAACCCATCTAGGCGGGTTCAGAAAGGCCATTTTTTGAACAAGATACCCAAAACCGGCCTTTGTTACATTTTATCTTCGTGGGGTGGATAGATAAATACAGGAATCAAGAGATTCAACCAGAGACTCTGCCCGACTGCGACTCAGTCAACACATTCTCCAGGAACGGTTTACCAGGAATATACAAAAGACTATATGTAAATATTGTGTACACTTTTTTCAATACATTTTGTTTCTAAGTACATTTTGTGTGTTGCATTATTATTCCATGCATTAGTCAAATTTCAACAATAAAACTTATATATATATATATATATATATATATATATATATATATATATATATATATATATATATATATCTTGATAATTAGTAGTGATAATTCCAATGAGGATATGAATCAAAATAGAGCTCAGTGTAAGAACAGATCAAATATACTAATAAATACACAACACTTAAAAATTCATTCAAAGGATATTTTATTTCGTGGACTTAGAGGTCCATCTCTTCAGACTAAATTACACAAAATTTTATAAATTTATTTTCTAAAATTTAGTGTGAGGAGATGGGCTTGATCCACAAATAAATTTTACCTGAATCTTGGATTTTAAGCTCTATTCATATATATATATATATATATATATATATATATATATATATATATATATATATATATATATATATATATATATATAATTACCAGAAGTGACGGCCTTTTTATTCATTAACTTTTATTGAACAAAAATAAATTACAGTAGCTTAAGATGGCTTAAGATTAACTAGGGCTTATGTGTCAAATATCTAAATGTTAATTTCGAGCTGATGTGGATAGGACGACGTGTATCAAGTGAGTGGTCATTACGATCATCAGACCTGATACACGAGCTTTTTTCTTTCTTGTGGGGTGTTCTGAAAGATCTTGTTTACAAGATCAAACTGAAATCAATTCCTGAATTAAAACAGGCAATTTCTGAAACATCTTCTGTCATTAATGTAGAAAGGTGTCAAACTTTTGGTAGAAGTGTTGCTGATAAGTTTCAGCATTGTATTGAACATGATTGAGACCATTTTGAACAAGTGAAATAGTTTGTTAATCATAGCAAGACATCTTGTTTTGATGCGAGAGTACTTATAATTTTTTAAACTACTGTCATTTACACACACACACATATATATATATATATATATATATATATATATATATATATATATATATATATATATATATATATGAGAGAAAAGAACAGATGGAGTAACATTCCATTTTAAATTGTTCACTGCAAAGTAGAGCAAAATATTATTATATTTTATTATAATTAATTACCATAAGAACATTTTTTACATCTACAAAAACTTTCAGTGGTAAAAATTTGTTTTAAATTTCCCTTAAATCATTTTTATCATAAATTATCTACCATCGCCTGAAGAAGTATAATCCTCAATACTGAAACATGACAGTTTTTGTGTATTTAATTTATTATTATAAAAATTATAATATATATATATATATATATATATATATATATATATATATATATATATATATATTATAAATTAATTGATTTAAAATACAGTTTTTTTCCATTTCTAACCAAGTTTCAAAAATGGAAGCTTCCAATTTAATTTTGTAAAAAATTAAAGACATTAGTTCCATTTCATTTCATTTTAATTTATTTACAAAATTAAATTCGGAGCTTTCCGCTTCCATTTTTCAAACATGGTTAGAACAGTGTAGCGAAAAAAACAATTAATTTATAATATTAATACTCTGTAAATTTACATTGGGCACTATTTTGTAAAAATAAAGATATCTATAAGAACACCGGATTATATATCTTACTGTTTTTTCTTTATATATATATATATATATATATATATATATATATATATATATATGAGACTACCTCTCGTTTCATGCGCATGCGTAGACGTGGCAACGTCAAGACCAGTCCAATGAAATCCTACCGGATGAAATGCGTCACAAATAAACTTTTACAGTTTGTCATATGTCATTTCTCTCTCTCTCTCTATCTCTCTCTCTCTATCTACACACACACACACATATATATATATATATATATATATATATATAGAGAGAGAGAGAGAAAGAAAAAGGGATAACATTCCGTTTCCTTGAAGGTTCCGTCGGTGGTTACAAAGCCTTTGCCAGGCATGATATACAACACCAACTTATCGGTCAGCTGTTAAAGTTCTCATTTTACTTGTTCAGTAAGCAACTTTGCGTTGCTTCCATTCTAATACATTCTTCGGAGATATTTGCTGAAATGAAAGCTACTTTGGCATTAAAGGTATTTTGAATCCTTTCAATTGGAGACTCTCGGGCGAACCCAAAATTGCATAGATTTAAAGTAGTTCGTCATCCCCAACAATATTTTCTCTGTTTTTATCATTGTTTTAGGGATCGTTACTGGATTTAGTTGGAATGAAAAAAGAAAAATCGTATTTTAGTGAATCGGTATTATTAAATGGATGACTGGTTTTCAAATAGAGAGTCAAACGGAGAGATGGGAGAAAAATACGAATAAAGGAGGCAAAAATCGGATAAAGGGGGAAGATAATACCAGGAATAAATCTGGAAAAAAGCAAGTGTGGATAACAAATGAAAGAAGAAGGTTAAAATGGATTATGTTAGTGCAGAGATAAGACAATGGATAGAGATCGTGAGTGAAGGAAAGGATGAAAGGCAATGGGAAAAAAGACATTGAAAATGGTGGATTGTCGAAAGAAGAAAGAAAACGAAAAAATGTAAAAAGAACCGTAATTGAAGGATTGACTGAGTTGAAAAGATAATATCGATACGAAAAAAAGAATGGAAAAAAGTGTAAACTACAGATTTTGCGGCAGATTATGTCCAGCAGAAAGAAAGAAAGAAAGAAAGAAAGAAAGAAAGAAAGAAAGAAAGAAAGAAAGAAAGAAAGAAAAAGAGAAAGAAAGAAAAAGAGAAAGAAAGAAAGAAAGAGAAAGAAAGAAAAAATAAGACATCCTGAAAAGTAACAAAGGAAAGACAATCCGAAAGAAAGAAATAAATAAATAAAGAAATAAAGAAAGAAAGAAAGAAGGCGTAAACCAAAAAAATTAATAAGAAGAAAAGAAACGTAGTAAAAACATACAGAAATGTAGAACGAATTTCAATTATAAAAGGAACAAAATAAATCAAAGGAAGCGAGAAAAAAGATGGAAAATGAAGAGAAAATGGAAAGAAGGTAAAAAATAAAAAAAAGACAACGAGATGAATAGTAAATGTAAAAATAATGGCAAAGAAAAAGGACTTTAAATTAAGAAAGAAAGAAACAAACAAACAAACAAAGACGAAAAAAAGTAAGAAAATAAGAATGAAATAAACAAGAAAAACAAAACAATTAAAGTAGAGGAGAAAGAAAGAAAGAAAGAAAGAAAGAAAGAAAATGAAGCGAGGAAACAAGGAAAAGAGAAAATTAAATAAAAAAACAAAAGTGAACCAAAGAGGGAGAAAGGAATTAAACCAGTGGAGAAAGAAAGAAAGAAAGAAAGAAAGAAAGAAAGAAGCCAGGAAATGTAAGGAAGGAATGACAATACGAACAAAGCAAATAAAGAAAATAAACGAAAAGAGAAAGAAAGAAAGAATAAGAAACCAGAAAAATTAAAGAATGAAAGAAAATCCGAAAAAAGTAAATGAATAAAGAAGGAAATGAAAGAAAAAAGAATAAGAAAACAGTGAGAAAAAAAAAGGTTTGGATAAAAATGAAACTGAAGAAAATAAGTTAAATGGGTCAAATTAAAATAATATTGAAAAGAAAGAATGAAACAAGGGAAAGAAAGAAAGAATGAAAAAGTATGTAAAAGAAAAATAAGAAAAGTGGGAGAATATAAAAAATATTGTCGAGAGAAAGAAAGAAATAAAGAAAGAAAGAAAGAAAAATGAAATCACAGAAATATCAGGAAAATGGAAGAAAACAAAAAGATAATTTTAGAAAGAAAGTCGGAGCAATACAAATCGATGAAGGAAATAAAATAAAAAAAAGTTATATTTAAAAGAAAAAAAAATAGAAAAAAAGAAAAGAAAGTTATTGTTCAAAAGCAGAAAAGATTGAATGAAGCATGAATAAAGGAAGAAAAGGAAGGCATTAAATTAGAAATAAGAAAAGAATTGAATGAAAATAAGATAAATGGTAGAAAATAAGACGGTTATGCCCATGAGAAAAAAAGAAAGAAAATGAACCAAAAAACACCCGCCAGGAATGGCAAGAAGAGAGCGTGAGTTTCGCCCGATATTCTCGTTTCAATCTCGAAGTGCTCAATAAGCCGAACAAAAAGAAGCCCGACGGGAGACAGTTGGCCGATTTCCTTGCTCGTAAATGCCTCCGTGCTTAGTTCAGAGAAAAGGGCAACGGTCAGTTTTGAGCCAGAAATAAAGAAGCCTTCAAGTGGGAGGAGGGGGCTGGCTGTGTGATGACGAAAAGGTGGCTTGCAGCTCTCCGGAACGCAGTAGTTCTAAATCTGGCATTTAACGCAAGGTACAAGACGAAACGGGTGGGGGCGTGGACAATTTGGAGGATCTGAGAGGAAGTAAAAGAATTCGGAAACTGAAAAAATAAAAGAATGGATAGAAGTAAGGCGTCTAATGTGATTTCGATGTGACGAATTTGAGATTAGGGTAAGGAAAAAGAAAATGTAACAACAACAACAATAATAATAATAATAGTAGTAGTACTAGTAGTAGCAAGAAGAAAGAGGAAGAAGAAGAAAGATTAAGGTGAAAAAAAAAGAAGAAATGAAAACGAAAATAAAAAGTAAAACCAAGGTAAAAAATAGTATTAATAATAATAATAATAATAATAATAATAATAAATAAAAAGAAGAAAAAGGAGGGGAAAGAAAAGAAGAAAAAGAAAAATATTAAAGTGACAAAATGAATATCAAGAACCCGAAGAAGAAATAAAATCAAAATGAAAAAACAAGGTAAAATATCATTATTATTATTATTATTATATTATAATCAAGGTTTTATCCTTGCTGCGCAGGACCAATGCTTGCTAACTAGCAATTATCAAGCACATATACTAAAATATTGTGTCAGCCCAAAATGCAGATTCTGTGATAAATATCCAGAAACGATTGATCGTCTTGTATCAGGTTAGACGATGTTGGCACCCACTGAATATAAAACCCGGCATGACAGAGTGGGCCAATATCTGCATTGGAAAATTTGCAACTTCTACGGGAAGGAAACTGAAAGAAAATGGTATGAACACCACCCAGACCCGGTTACGGAGATAGGACCTGTTACAATTCTATGGGACTACACAATACACACTGACAGAACAATCAAAGCCAACCGCCCAGATATTGTTATTAAAGACCACAAACAAAAACAGTGCCTCCTTGTTGATATGGCAGTCCCTGCTGACTGCAATGTATCTTTGAAGATATTCCAAAAGCTGTCAAAATACAAGGACCTTGAAATACAAATCTCGAAAATGTGGCATATGGGAACATCAACAATCCCTGTTGTAGTTGGAGCCCTAGGACTGGTTGGAAAAGGTTGCAGTAGACTAATTGAAGGGATTCCTGGAAGTCCATGCCTCAAGGAGATAAAAAAATTTGTTCTGACAAGTACAGCCCACACTTTACGAAGGGCTTTATTTATGTAATTTGTTTTTTTTTTTTGTTTTTTTTTTTTTTGTCAGTGAAAAGTGTCATGATGCCATTTCTAACCTTAGGTCCCTTGGCGGGACCTGGAAAGAAATGTGTAAACGCCAGAAATCAAAGAAAATAATAATAATAATAATAATAATAATAATAATAATAATAATAATAAATAAATAAAAAGAAGAAAAAGGAGGGGAAAGAAAAGAAGAAAAATAAAAATATTGAAGTGACAAAATGAATATCAAGAACCCGAAGAAATAAAATCAAAATGAAAAAACAAGGTAAATATCATTATTATTATTATTATTGCGGAATCTACGCAAAATGTGGGAAGTGCCATAAGTACGATTTTTGGCAATTCCCATGTTTTAGGACTGCCAGAAAATTGATCCGCATATTTGTTTACTCGTTTCTGCATCATTCCCAAAGCTCCAATAACAAGTAATGTTGGGGTCTTGAGATGCCACATTCTGTGGATTTCTATCTTGAGATCCTTGTATTTACTTAGTTTCTTCTTCTTCTTCTTCTTATTATTATTATTATTATTATTATTATTATTGTTGTGTATGATACACCTAATTTACATAAGCGGACTACCGACCATATAAATATGGGTTGGTACCGGAAGACGGGGAAGATAGTAGAGATTAAGAAATTGAATCCAGAGACTCTGCCCGACTGCGATTTAGTCAACCCATTATGCAGGAACAGTCTTCCCAAGAATATACCAAACTAACTGTAAATATTGTGTACCTATTCTTTGTTTCAATACATTTTGTTAACGTACATTTTGTGTTGTATTATTCCATGCTTATTTAAGCTTCAACAATTATTATTATTATTATTATTATTATAAAAGAATGAAAGGAGAAATATATCGAAGAAAAATAATGATTGAATGTTTGCCGCACAGAAAAAGTATAAATATATGTATTAATGGGTAGGAACGCAATCCGTTTGGAAACAGTGCAAACGACTGATATTTGACAATTTAATAATAAGTAATGTTTTGCTACTTGTTTCCGAGTATACCCATCTGGTATAGCGGTTAATTACAGTTTCTGTGAGAAAGTACGCAATCTGATATGATCAAGTCAATGCACTTAAACCCTCTGTCATGATGACTTGTAACTTCATGCTGGCACAACAACCGACTCCTCCCGAACAGTTCTATTTATTGCTCATAAGACTGATTCCTTTAAGACAATTTCCAAAAGTGGTGTAAATCTCGGTAAGGCGATAATATCCAGAAATAAACTCCTTCTCATATCGATCCTGGTGAGATTTGAACCCATAATCTCATAGTCGGAACGCTTTCGTTCTGACTACACGACTATGGAAACGATATGTATAAACCAGTGTCTGTCGTAGAAAATGAAAAAAAAGGCGGACTTTTTCTGGGGCTTTAAATTTTAAGTAGATTGTTCAAACCCGACCGAAATAGCAGATCTGGTTATTGTAAGTAGAAATAAAATTTGTCAGAACGTAGATGGCGTTGTGCTAGCAGACGATTGCGTAAAATAGATAGAAACGGCAAAGCTTAAATGGAATTCACCGGGGAATCTTCATAAGGCACTCGCAGATTCACTAGGGAACCTAGCGAAGAGTTAAACATAAACCATTGCGCTGAGTGCGTCGGCAAGCATACTGAGCAAAATGTTATCAGAAAATGCTATCACAGAGAATCTCACAGAGCCTTTCTCTGAGGACCACCCCATGGAACATCACTCGTACACATTATAGAAAGAATATAATGGCATTGATAATTTATATAATAAGCGCTGAAGAAAATTCCTGGTTTGAGCTCACCTCAAGGAAGGTGATCAAGCCACTAAGGAACAAGATGTTACTGAGTATGAAAGAATCAGAGAAATAATCTTTATTAAGGAGGGAGGACAATAAAAAAACTGGGAGATAGAAGATAACGATTGACATTGCATTTCAATTTTTGAAAATCAAAGCAAAAAGCCAGAAGAGAGTACCACAAAGGAGAAGTGCGAGAGAAGAAACTGTCAGCATAGAACTTACGGTTACATCTAGCCATTTCAACTGTCAAATGGAGAGACATATATATAAGATAAAAAGAAATATATATAAGAAATATATATCTAAGAAAATATATATATAATATATATATATATATATATATATATATATATATATATATATTTTCTCTTGCATCTATTTCGTTCCTTTCTAACTTTCTTTCTTGCTCTTCCTTTTCCTCTCCCTCTTTCTTGATTTCTCTCTGTTTGTTGTTTCCTGTGATCTTATATTCCGTCTCTTTTACTCTCACTCTCCCCTTTTCTTCCCATCTTTCTCTATCTCCCTCCGACTAGTCGATCTCTTTCTCACTATCCCTGTTTCTATCGCCTCTTTCCCTCTCATCCCTATCTATTTTTCTCACTGTCTCTCTTTTATATCTCTCTCTCTCACGCCCACACACAGACGGATATATATATATATATATATATATATATATATATATATATATATATATATATATATATATATATATCTCCTCTTTCTCTTGTACTATATTTTTCCTCCTCACGCACACATTCTCACTCATTCTCACTTTTCCCCTTCTTTTTCTCTCTCCCTCTCTCTCTCTCTCTCTCTCTTTCTCTCTCTCTCTCTCTCTCTCTCTCTCTCTCTCTCTCTCTTTTCTTTTTCTCTGCATGTGGGGGGTGTGTCTAGTTCGTTATATCTACCAAATCAACTGTGCTTTGCGCACCTCATTGTAATTCTCGTTTAGCCTGTAAAAGAATCCTATTCTCGTCGTCATCCTCCCACCCCGACGATATTCCTGCTTTTATAGACGCCCAGTGGCCCTTCTTCACGTCGGATTGCTTTCCACCCGAGGGCGCCGGCGTTTTTCTAAAAGATTGTCCAATTCGACACACAAAAGAAAATGCCAAGTTCTTGCCTCTATTCAAGAAAGCTCCATCTGTGGCCAGTCACCCAAACACCACGACCCATAATACTTGCCTCACCCTGAGCTTCTCTTACTCGACCGCATTATCCATCCTGAATAATTCACTCTTGTATGGAACAGGACGATGCAACAATGAGAGAAGGAAATCTGGCCGCTCACTGCAGTTGGAAGTTTCCCGCCAATCCTTGTTTTCCATTTAATCGCTTCTCTAGCGAAAGAAAGAAAAGAAAATGATCACGAAACGAATAAATGTGCCTGCCGGGAGTAATGAGAAGCAATCTACTGTCACAGACAAAGCGAGATCGATCCTCACATCACCCTCCTATAACTCTGTCCATGTGTCACACAAATCTAAACTTCATATCCACGTTTGTTTTTAAATAAACGACTTTGAATTTCGACTAGTAACTAAATTAGTAGAACAGTGGGGGGGGTTATTATATATAGTAAAGATTTTAACGAGTAGACTGATTGCTTGATTTTTGCACAAGAATTGGTATTCAAGTTTCTAAAATAATTATTTTTATAAGGTTTGAAAAACAGACATGAGGAATAGTTCAAGTTAAATAAACTAGTACAACTGGTAGAATTGTTGAATACAGTAATGATTTTGACTAGTACATTAGTTGCGTGATTATTGTACTCAAGTTTATAAAATGATTACTTTCTATTTCTACTTTGATTTAACAAATAGACAAGAAAAATAGTTCAATATGAGTAAACTAGTAAAAAGTACTTGAATATAACGGAATTAGTGAAACTGGTAGTGTTGTTGTATACAGTGAATATAAGTTATTTACTAACACATTTGTGTAGTTTTATTTTCTTTTAATTCCCTTTTTGAGTTGCTTAAGCCACACTGACGTTAAATTTGAATATAGTTACTTACAAACGAGTTGATTTTAAAAATTCGTGCACATGAAGTCAATTGTTGGATTTTTTACGGTTTGTCAACCCTTTGTAGGGTATTGAAAACCCAAACCTATTTTGAATTGCAAGAATAATTCTCTTTCTTTGCGTTATAAATTTTGCTTAGAATATTAGGTTGGTACAAAAATAATGTCGTTTTTTGACGTTCAACTTAACGACAAAAAACGACATTATTTTTGCACCAACCTAATAGTAATATTTTCCAGATAGAAAGTGGGGGGGAATCAATTCATACACTTCCTGAGGGCTTTTGCGCGAATGTAACGAACCCGACTGAAATTCGAACACCGATTTTCTCATTTTTAGCCACTATTCATTACACCATCCGCACATCCACGCATGAAGCCGAATGAGAAAAAGAGATTGAACTATTTTTTTAATATTTACAATAGTAATTCAAGAAATTAGAATAAAAATCAGAATAGTTATCATTAAGTAGAACCTTGGACATTACACGGGTGTTAGCAACTAAGATTATTCTTTTCTCTCTGTCCTTCTTGCACGCTTTGCTTATATTTTCTGATACTTTCTCCCTGTTATCACCTACTAGCAGTAGAGCCCGGCGTTGCCCGGGGATGTAACAGTAAGAGATAGATCAAGTATCGACCATCATAAAGACTGAAAAATAAAATTGACAAAGATTATTGTTTAAGGTTGACGGACACACATGTCTAAAATTAGTTTTTTTTTTTTTTGTTTTTCAAGAATTGGTCAAACCCAAACTCAAACAAAAACATTGTTTTCAATCGTTATGAGTCTACTGATTGAATAGAATTTTATTATAAACAAATGTCTTGTAAATGGAATTTTTAAAGCATTCTGAATGTAAAAATAAAGAAAAAAGTGTGCAAGACAATAAGAAACACTACCTGCCAAAAAAAAATGAAGTTTTGTTGAAATCGGTTGAAAAATGTAAAAAATCCGATCCCATATATAAAGGAACAAACACAACCTGGGTTTTATAATAAGTATAACTCGATATGAGTTGTCCCTTTCATTCTCGCGATGCCTCTTGTTTTCAAATTGATTTCGTACAAAGGCAATTGTGTTTTTTTTCTAATTTCGGCACTTGTCAGAACCACTGCAAGGTAATTTTACGTAGTCCTGTGAAGTTTTGTTGAAATCGGTTGAAAAATGTAGGAAATCCGATCCAATATATAAACGTACACACACACACACACACACACAACCTGGGTTTTATAATAAGTATGATTATCTTCGTTCTTCATCTATGTATTCATTTGAATGTTATACATCCATAGAGGGGGCAAAAACTTGGAGAATTGAGTTACTAATAGAAATTAACCGGAACTGAGATATCCAGAAACGGCATGGCATGTGGAATCAGAACAATCTACCTCCGTGCCGTGGACTATATAAAGGGTTAAGTTTGAAAATCCGTAATATATTTCCTCACGAAGGCCAGATCGTACAATGATCGAAACGTCGTGAATATGACAAAAAAGATGAGGACAACGGTCCGAATAATGTAAATAGTGTAAATAATTACTATCAATTGGTTAATCAACTATTGTGTCTAATTTATAAAGTAAAGTTCATAATAAAGTTTATATGTACGTAAAATCATAATATACATCGGGTTCTATTCTATGTGTGAATTTATACATCTTTTAGGTGCCTTGTAACCTATCCCCCGCTGATAAGGTGGGGCTAATTATTCAGTTATCCGCGATCAACCGCTGAAAGAAACGAGTGATAATGAAATGCTAGGGAAACTGTAAATGCTTTCTTTAAATGAAGAAAGAATGGAAATCGTAATTCTAGTTTGTAAAGAAAACATTTGACGTCTCTTAGTATTTATTACAATATATTATAACGAATTATATTATTTTATTATTAATTAATCTAGATACATTGCCTAGTGAATAAAATCTTTGGTTGAAGTTATCCAGTAACTTGACCTAAAGTGTTTTGAGCTCAGTATCTGGCGATATCATTTCACAGGGTTTTGACCTGTTTGCGGGGTTAACTATTTACCCATAGCTGGAACCCTAACAGGTGCTAACACCCCGGGCCAGGGTGAACCTAGGAACACCGACAATTAAGAGATAGTTCAATGCTCCTCAAAATCTCCTGATCAAAGGCCTTGCTGTCGGATGTAGTTCATCGTCATACCCAGGACTGTTTAGTGAATGGATTATTATATCAAATAGATGTGTCAATAATTGAAACTAGGTTTAAGTTAAGACAAATGTTTACCAGTATTTCTCCATCCTCCATTTTGGCCATTTGCTACATTTGTACATAAACATGCGATAAATATTTTATTACTAAAAACATATTATTTTATGCAATGATTACTAAATTTTATTTTCTTCTCTTGTGAGAAACAGTAACAAAAATAAAAAGTAAAATAAAATTCCATTTATTATAATGATCATTGACGCAGGCCCCACGCTCCTGAGGCTTCAAATCGTACTGAAAAAAAAAGACTAAAATTCGATTGAATTTTGCTGAAAGGCTCACGGCCATATCACATTGAAATACCGGTTCACATACGATCACTGAAGTTAAACAACGTCGAACCTATTCAATGCTCAAATGGATAATCGCTTTAGAATACAAGGTGCTGTAACCTTGAATTTGCCGTGGTGTAATGAACACTGGCTAGTAATTGTTAATCTGGTTCGTTATATCCACTTGGGAACGGTATGAATTCACCACTTCTCCCCGACCTATGGATTAATTAGTAAGACTAGTATCACTAAACCATTATTATTCCTAAAAATAAAATAAGATTGCGTAGAAAATATTTAGATTTCGACATTAAATAACCCACAGAGGTTGATATACCGCTAAAAAAAGAGAGAGCCAAGCAAACCAATCAAATATTTAGATGTCGACATTAAATAACCCAGAGAGGCTGATACACTGCTAAACAAATACAGCCAACGAAACCAATCAAAATATTTAGATGTCGACATTAAATAACCCGGAGAGGTTGATATGCTGCTAAACAAAGAAAACCACTCAACCAACAAACACGCTGGCGAAGTAATGGAATCTAATAAAGTGAAACATTAAGAATATGAAGGTACAGATTTTGTGTTCGCAGTAGTCTCCACGGGTTATTTTTTCGTCGATACCCACTCTATCTTTGCAGTAAGTAACTCTTGTTTATTTAACTTTTTGCAATTCATTAAGATACCTGTTTTTATTCATTCTCTGTTATTCATCATGACGGTCGTCTTCGAGTATAGAATCCAGAGGTTAGCAGTTAATATTTCGAAGACAGTAGGAAAGCGTAGTTCAGGTTAGCAGTGGATATCCCGGTAAAGTAGCAGAGCGTAGTTCAGTAGTTTTTCCTGCTGGCACTGGACATTCGGATAGAGTAAACAAAATGGCCGCCTTTTTTACACGACGGATTTAATATTCTACGTCTTCTGATTGGTTAACCTTCTATTGGTGGACTATAAAGTGAGTCAAGTCATTTGAGCTAGCTCACTAGTACATACATATACACAAAAAAACTGCAACATTCTCTTGTTTATTTAAATTTGTCCGTGAGCGAGGATGTCTTTCTTCATTGTATGTCCCCAAACATTTCAACGGTGCCTTTCCGATTGCCAGTAGAATTTTCCATATTGTTCTAATCACCTATACAACTTCCTCGTTACTTACATGTCCTGTCCACATTACTCTCATCATTCGTTGTCAGAAGCACATTCCTGTTGCTTTGCATCTTGTCTGTTAGGAAATTTACTGATATTCGCTGTCATATATAAGATTTTATAATGCAATTCACGCTGCGGTTGTTGAATAAAGGATAAGAATATGGTTTCCCGATTTTTCTACACTTTCAACAATCTTCAAAATCATTTCAGATTGTAAATGCGGTTCTTGACAGTATGTCTTGCTATCTGTACCAAGAAAACAAAAAGATTATCCATCTCAATAATTGATAATGATTCCCTTTCAGAAGGAACAGCATGTGGGTGGATGAAATTTTAATGTGGGTAAAACTTTGCACATGTCGGGACCCATTCTCTCTACATCCATTCCAGAAACGATCAACAAATTGAGATCTAGGTCAGTTAGTGGCGGATCAATTGCAGTTAATAGCCAAAACCTCGCCTCAATAAAAGGTTTATTTTTTCCCTTGACTCTATGGAGTTCTTCTTCACGTAGGCTGTGATTTATTTTCACAAAAATCAAAAGATTATTTAACCTAAAGTTAATTTCCCAACGATCAATTTCCCAATGTTTTAACGGAAATGATTTGGACAGAATTCGAACACGCCACGCCGATTTCACTTTCTACGGCGACAACTGATACATTAGACGCACAACTACATATTTACTCACTATGTACATTACTCAATATATACATTAGTGTAATGGATAGCGTCTCGGATTGAGGAATCAGAGAGCTGAGTTCGAATTCCAATCGAATCCATTACATTTACTTATGTGCTAATACCTTTGGGAAAGGTAGAAATCCTCTTCTTCTCCCACCATAAATAGCCTTGAATGGCAACTGGAAAGAAATGGCAATCTACTGCAGGAAAAATCTGCCCCGTTAGTCATGTATCGAAAGATACATTATTGTCTAAGCGTGTATAACGCATGACGCATAACTGACTGATATACATTAATCAACAAACACCGACCACTGAATCCAGTAGAAAATACATAAATGACTCTTGCTTGCTGAAGCATGTTAGAAAAACCACTGATTCCTCGGGCCAACAGTAGTCTTTAGACGATAAAAAGTGCATATATATATATATATATATATATATATATATATATATATAGGCAGCAATCCTTCCTTTATGCATGTTTCATTAAAAACGACAGACAAGGTACTACGGTTGAGCTTTTATTTAATTTTTCTTGTGTTCTGACAAGAGCTTTCTTTTCTGGACAAAGGGTGTGTGTGAACTGTCCGAATGTTTTATATTTCGAGCGCTTTCGGCTATACCTTTAGCCATTATCAAGGATGATTCGATTATCAGCTTAGTAGAGTGTGTGCGTTCTGTGTATGTTCGGTGTGTGGTAGGGATGTTTTAATTTCCGAATACGGTTAGCACATTATGGCTTTGTTCGTAGTTAATATTGTTAAGAGTTGGCTTTTTCTTTTTTATTATTAAAGCTTCCATTATTTTTAGTCTTTTTTTTTGCAGGTGGATGCAGTTAATATATTTGTGCTTTCTACGAGTATGTTCCTTGTACCTTGTGTGTCGTTTTTAATGAAACATGCTATATATATATATATATATATATATATATATATATATATATATTATTGCAGAAACGGTAGCATGTATCACACTTTGTATCACTTAGTAGCTTTCTTTTCTAGTTTTCTAACCCGCCGGCTTTCGTTCTTAAGATCGACTTTTTTTTCCTCTTCCACTTTCTAAAACTTGCCCTTTCCCCAATTTCATCTAGTATCATATTATTTTATAGGTTTCTCGGTCAGAATGCATAATTGAATAAGACTCAAATGGGTCGCGGATTGGGCATATGTTAGCCTTTCATCTCAAAGTGTCGCCTATACAAATCACCGGAATAACATGAGCATATTCGGAAAGTAATCACGTATTTCACCAAAATGAATTATGAGTCAACCAACCAAAGTAGGACGCATATCGAATGACAGGAAGCTGCATCTAGAATTAGTTTATCAGCTCTGCTATCCGGCGGTGTGCCGTTTATAGTGCATTTCAGAGTTTAATTGAAAAAAATTGGGCTCCTCGTGAGCTTTCGTTCGTGAATCGAATACGATATTCCACCATCTACCGGAGTATTTTAATAAGGAATTCATTTTTTGCATCGCATTGTTGCAGGTGAGAAAATATTGGTTTCGCATATTCGCAAAATAAGACAAAATAACAGTGATTATGAGAAAATAAGCAGTGAGTTTCTTATTTTCACATAATAACTGTGAGGTTTTTACTTTATAACTTGTAGAAAATTAAATGTGTTGTCCATTACGATGAACTAGAGCATGGAAGGACCATAACTACAGATATTTATTGTATGAAACTTGATCGGGTAAAAGAAGCATTACGTCAAAAATGCTTTGATCTGGTAAAGATCCTCCATCAGGATAATACAAGGGCTCGCTCTACAAAACAAACTCAAGAAAATATAAGATGGTTAGAGTGGGAGGGTCTTCAAGATCTTCCATACTCAACAGATTTACCCTCTACTGATCCTAATTTGTTTCATAAGTGGCAAAATATTCAGAAAAAAATAAAAACAGTATTTCAAACGTTTTTTCAGGCAAAAAAAAATCATCTTTCCTTAAATGTGGAAGCGACAAATCATTGAAATAAATTTATCTTAATTCTTGTTTTCATATCCTTAATGGTATTTTTTTTAGGTTTTTATATCCTTTATGGTAATTCTTTTAATCGATTTTACCCCATGCAAAGCACGGTAAATTTCTGCCGTCCGATGTGTCTAGACGTGCCTTGGAAGACACACATCAAGAGACGCCGAAGATTTAAAATTTTAATTCTACGTCCCTGTTAGTATTTCGTCTTTGTTGTGAATAGTCGTTAGATGACAGGCCACACCTGTTGCCCAGTTCAAATGTTACAAATTCATGACGGTCTTCTTCAAGTATAGAATCCAGAGGTTAGCACTGAATATTTCGGAGACAATAAGAAAACGTAGTTCAGGTTAGCAGTGGATATCGCAGCAAAGTAGCAGAGCGTAGTTCTTCCGTCTGTCATCTTCGCCTGACAAGTTGGCACTGGTCATTCGGGTAGGGTAAACAAAAATGGCCGCCTTTATACACGACGGATACAATGTTCTGAGGCTTCTGATTGGTTAATCTTCTATTGGTAGACTATAAAGGGAATTAAGTCATTTTGACTAACTCACTAGCTATATATATATATATATATATATATATATATATATATATATATATATATATATATATACTAAAAAAAACTGTACACTAAAGAAGCGAATAAAAAGGTTAACGTAAAAACACAGACATTCAACGGTAATTACAGGACACTGGACAATATTTTGCCGGGAATGATCCAGTGAAATTGTTAAGGGTTTTTTTTTTGTGGTGGTAGGAAGGGGTTTTCAATACTAGTTTTTGTTTACTCTTAGGGGTTTACCAATGAATTTTATTTTTTACATGTAAAGTTCTTAAAACTTCTCCGGTCTTCTAGCATCATTCACGGTCTTCCGCCATCAGATCATTTCAAACATTTTTTCATTCAATTGAGGACAACCTTATTCCAACTACCCCCTTTATTAAGTATCCTGGGAATCACTTCCACCTTTTAATTTAGGCTGCGAGCTTTCTACGACAATGTATTTTCATTGTTTTTATTCCATCTAGCTCGTTTATTTGAAATTCAAGTGTAGGCGTTATCAGGTTTGCACATAAAATTTCGAGACAAATAAGAAAAACAAACAGGGTAATTCTTACGTTTATATGGAAGGCGACTATTGGCCCGGCTTAGACTGACAAGAGAGAAAGTCTTTGAGGCTGCAACAGATGATCAAAACTACTACAATAGCAATGACTTGAAAGAGACACGGTTGCTGAGCTTAGCTCTAGAGCAGATGCCCTAAATGCCAAATCCTTCCACCATCTTCGATCTTTGCAAGAGCCAGGTCAAATCAAAAATGGAGTATTGCTGCCATATCTTCACTGGAGCTGCTCAACCATTACTTTCCAGCCTCGGTGGCGTTTACGCATCCCATTGTTTTCCACTCTACAACCTCTTTCCCATAGACGAAAAGTTCCTAGGCTCTTGCAATTCACTTCCTTTTTTAATGGTAACTGTTCTGATGATCTTTCCTCTTTCGTACCTAGACTCAATGAATTTAAGCGCAGTACTAGATCGGTGGCAAAATCTCATCACTTTACATTTGAAATGGCTAGATGGAACCGTAAGTTCTATGCGAATCATTTCTTTTCTCGCACTGCTCTTTTCCGGCTGCTTGCTCTCCATTCAGTCTTCGATCTTCAAAAATTTAAATGCAATGCAAATCGTTATCGTCTTTCTTCTGAGTTCCTGTTCTTTTATTGTTCTCTATTTTAATAATGTTTTCTTTTTGTCATATTCTTTCACACTCAGTAACCCTTTGCGTCTCAGTGGCTTTAGTCCTTTGCTTCGGGTGAAATGATTAAAAAAAAAGATGTTCGGGCGAACTATAATGTCATCAGTTCAGCTCTTCACAGCGAGAAACCGTCATACCACGTACACAGGCTTGACACATTCCCTTCATATTGCATTCGAAAGAGGAAGATTTATGAAAAATAAGAACTGCAAGTGTATAATCAGAAAATAGTTGAAATTTCTAAGGCACATAATAAGAAAAAAGAGGCTGAAGAATGTGAAACACTCGCACAGTTTATTAAAGTCATAAGAAGCTTAGGAGAAACAGTGGATAACGTACTTAACGTGTTTGTGTGAATAGATGAAAGAAGAAAATGTGATATTAATGGAGAAAATGTCACTTTGAACAACAAAAGACAGGAAAGAGAAGAGATGTAATACACCACGTCCTGAAGGGGCACGGCGCATAAAATAAGAAGAGACACAATTACACCATTTTGTATTTACATCACACCATTTTGTCTTTACGTCAAACCATTTTGTCTTTACGACGCTCCATTTTGTCTTTACGTCAAACCATTTTGTCATTACATTACACCATTTTCTCTTTACGCCGCACCAGTTTGTCTTTACGTCAAACCATTTTGTCTTTACGGCACACCATTTTGTCTTTACATCACACCACTTTGTATTTACAACGCACCATTTTGTATTTACGTCAAAACATTTTGTCTTTACGTCGCATCATTTTTCTTTACGTCAAACCATTTTGTCTTTACGACGTACCGTTTTGTCTTTACCTCACACCATTTTGTCTTTACTCCACACCATTTTGTCTTTACGTCACACCACTTTGTATTTACGACGCGCCATTTTGTTTTTGCGACGTGCCATTTTGTTTTTACGACGCGCCATTTTATATTTATTTATTATAACCATTTTGTTTTTACGTCACACCATCTTGTCTTTACGTCAAACAATTTTGTCTTTACGACGCACTATTTTGTCTTTACGTCACAGGAGGTTCGAGAAATGTGACTTCGTTTCTTTTTCTTATCAAAACCGAATTGATAAAAATAACTTTTACTTTCGAAATATTTTCGCAAAACGGGAAACTTTGACTAGAAAATAGCACAAATATTTCAATATATAATAACAGCCTTACTCTGAAAAACCGGAAGCCGAAGATAATGATGAATGCCGGTAAAAAGGCGGCGAAGAATATGAAAAATGATTTAATAAACTTAGAAATGGTTTTAATCTTGATGCAAGTAATGGTGGAAAGAAAGAATAGGTAAGTCCGAAAAAGGTACTTATCTGAACAGAGAAGAATCAGAAAATTGGAAAAGCTTTTAGTGGCAAAAAAAAAAACTTCGAAAAGAAAAAGCATTAATAATGATTTAATATACATCCTCCCCTAAAAAGAGGAACAACGCAAAAAAAGCAGATAGAAACAATTTTATGAATAGAAATTTCAAGAACAGAGTTAATATTCGCTGAATTGGTTAGAAAATTTGATTTGTCCGTACAGAGAAAAAAAATTCCAGAAATAAAAGAATTTGAGTCAGCGTTCATTTCTAGCTTGTCTCATAATTATTATGGGTATGAATTTAGCATTGATGCCCGAAGTTGGTTTTCGATTCTAGTTTAAATTAATTGAATGCTGTCTTTCAAGATAGGTAGGTCCTCCACGTTTAAAAGCCTTGTGTTAAACTTAAACTGAAATCCTATTTTAATACAGATAACAATGACCGTGTTTAAAGGCCAGGTAAAACCTAAGATTTTGAATACAAGACAAAGCGTCATTTCTTCCGATGTTTTTCATTAATTTTCAAGTTATTGGTTATTATTATTGGTGGTTATTGCAAAAGACTAATAAAGCATATTATTATTACTATTATTATTATTATTATTGTCGGGAGCCTCTTCTGTTTGTCTCAAGGTCCTTGATAAAATCTAGAGATGGATATTGCCCCTGATCTTGTACCTCTTCTGCTCTCTCACAAATGTGCCGTCGCCTCCCTCTGTCTTTTTTTTAAAGACTTTTTTTACGGTAACTGCTCCTCTGAGCTGCTTTCGCTGGTTTCCAGACTTCATGAATTTAAACGTTCAACTAGACTGGCATCTCGCTCTCGCCTTTTCACTGTCGAAATTGTTAAATGTAGGCGTCTCTTCTCCAATAGCTTCATGTCTCGCACTTCTCGCCTGTGGAACTCCCTCCCCATTTCTTTTTTCCCTGATAGCTATAATCGTCAACTCTTCAAATATAATGTCAATCGATGACTCCAGATGCCCTGATCTATCCCCTATCCTTCTCTTCATCCTTTCCTCTATCACTCCTATTTGCTCCCTCGCTCCAACTCTCTGTAACCCCTTGCGTGCTAGTAGCCTCCCGCCTTGCTTGTGGTGAAATGCTTAAAAAAAATTCCTTTCATTTCTGGTGTATACTCATTATTTTCCGGGTCCCAACCAGAGACCTAAGGTTAGAAATGGCATTTTCCACTGAACATTTTGAAAATAAAATCACACATTTTAAATAGATAAAGCCCTAAGTAAAATGTGGGGTGTACTCGTGAGTACAATTTTTTTTGTATTTCTTTAAGGCATGGGATTCCAGGGATTCCTTCAATGAGTCTATTGGAATCTTTTCCAATAATCCGAGGGCTTCAACTATAACTGGAATTGTTAATATCCTCATGTGTCACATTTTTGATATTTCGATTTCAAGGTTCTTGTATTTTGATAGATTTTGGAGATCCTCAAAGATACATTGCAGTCTGCAGGGACTGCCATGTCAATACGGAGGCACATTTTGTCTTTGCCGTCTCTAATCACAATTTCAGGGCGATTAGCTTTGATTGTTCTGTCTCTGTCTATTGCAAAGTCCCCTATCTCCGTAACCCTGTCTGGACGATGTTCATACCAATTTCTTGCAATTTCATTACCGTAAGTGTTGAAGATCTTCCAGTGCAGATATTCGCCCAATTCTGTCGTGCCGTCTTTTATATTCAGTGGATTCTAATAACCACGCAACCTGATACAACTTACTTTCTTGTACTTGATGCGGAATTCACCCTGGGCGGATTGAGCCGGCTTCTTCCTGTTGACGCACCGCATCACGGACCATTGCTGCCCACGCTCGTTGGTCTGTCGCGAGGTCGCACGAGATGGTAAGCCAGTCGCGGTTCCAGCGGCGGAGGCCGACCACTTGCGGGCCGGAAAGTAGCCCCAGATCCTCCTTGATCGTTGAGGCCCACGTCTTCAGCTGTCCGCCTAGAAGGACTGCGGGCAGAGGGCGTAGACTGAGGCGGCGGCGGAGCTCGGTGGTAGGGACCCGGTCGACGCGTGATCAAGATGATCAATTGTTTCTGGATATTTATCACAGAATCAGCATTTGAGGTCAACACAATTTTTCGGTATATGTACTTGATAATTTCTAGTTAGCAAGCATTGGTCCAATGCAGCAAGAATAAAATTTTCAGTTTTTGATTTTAACCCTGCACTAGGTAGCCACTGATGGGCACGTGGTTTGTCTACATCAGCTTGTTTGGTACGGGCAGAGTGTTGGCCATGAAGCGGTTTATCTTGCCATCGTTTCTGTATCTAGTCGATTGAATTTGCCTTTGCTTTCTTTTCTAACTATTTTGTAGCTTCAGTCGGTGTAATATGTTTTACTTGTATTTCTTCATCCACTTGAAACTCCATTTTGAAATTATTATTATTATTATTATTATTATTATTTGGTGAAAGAGCAGCACCCTCAGAGAGTGACGCTGGTGTACAAATATGAAAAGGTCAATAGACACGTCATAACACCCCAAACTGATAAGAAAATGTAGAAAAAATCAGTAGATTTAAGTAATATCACTAAAACTCAAAACTGAAACATTTTTTTGTGCACATAGTAGATTCCGATTTAAATTTCTAAATCATTTTTATTAAGCAATCAGAGGCGCTATTTCAAACGCACTGATGCTTTGTAAGATCAAACAACCATGATTGTTGTCTGCTACGGAATTTGACGGATCACTACAGAAAATCATCAACAATATTTTCTCTCCTTTAAATAGATATTTACAAATTCTGAAAAAAATATTTATTAATCAATGTTGTGGGGCTCTCCCCTTTTTACATAAGATGGACTCGTCCAAAGTATACTTATACTGATAGAGAGAATACCTTCTGTTGAGATACGTTGAGAGATACGGAGACAGACATAGGGTGTTCTCAGAGAGTTATACAAGAGTCCAGAGAGAGAGATGATTACGGCATTACATACAGAGACTTGTACATATACTTTCTACTAACCTGCATTCCTGGACTACTAATCTTCACTTCAAGTCTGTATTCTTACGTTTAATACACTTATTTTTCTATCTCAATTACTGGCGTTGTTTATTTATTTGTGCAGGATTCCATTCACGGAATCCACAACAATCAATAACTCCTATTTTTTAGCTTCTTTGAGCCTATCTATTTTCTATAAATATTCGTGGGTTTAAGATGGCATTCAGTTTTTCTGTAAACATTTAATCTGGGTTGGCTGTTCGCTGTTGTGGACAAACCGAATTCTCAAACTTTCGTATAATTGATTACACAACCTTTTCACATATTTTATTCCAGTAACCTCTTACAAAACCTAGTGATTTTGAATTAAATTAAGCATGCTTGAAACATACGAACGGAGGTTTGTAAACAAAACTTTAGCATTAGTTATAATACAGTTTTCTCGTCTGCTGATTGCTACTGCTAGAAAATTATCGACATTCGCAAAACAATGTAAATACGTGACACTCACCTTATGGGGATACATACTGCTTTCTCTATCATACCAGCGCAATTTATTCTGTGTGTTGTAAATAACAAAAACAAAATATTTTTGTGAGAATTTATTCCGCGAGGATCTTTGCACTTCGTGTCTTTCAGCTTGAAAGAAAACAAATACTCAGTAATAAAATGTATCTAAATTCATAGAGCCGTCTTTCAAGATTGTTTATTTCTTCGCTTTTCGCACGCTAAATGCTCTCCAAGAGTACACCGAATGTACTGACGATGTTGACATCGCCCAGCTATTGACTCAGATAAATAATAGCCCATTCCATTTTCAATGCAAGGGGGAAAAACTATATCAGGAACGCTGCTTGTATTCCGTGAGAAAAATGCATTTCTACTCCTTATGATACTAGAAAGAAAGAAAGAAAGAAAGAAAGAAAGAAAGAAAGATGTGATAATAACTCATATATGTTTAAAGTCTGCTTCTAGGAATGTGAAAAACTTGTCAATTTCGAAGCATTTCATAAAATTAGCTCATAAACTTCCACAGGGCTTTGGTTATTTAATCCTTCAAACTTAAAAAAGAAACACCTCTCAACACCCGAGCATGACTCGCTTTGGCAGCCTCATCAATCAACCTTTATAAAGTAACCCTCTTGACATCCGGGCATGTCATGTTTCCGCACTACTCATGATCATGAACAGAGATTCACAATGCGTCAGTCCCTTGGGGATATGCACAACTGGTTAATGTCTGGGAACCTACAGGTAAATCTCTGCCATTCAATAAGATATTTACTGTGCTCCTTCATAATTCAAGACAAAGCGTGTACATGTTAATTATTATTATTATTATTATTATTATTGTTATTATTATTATTATTACAACAAAATAAGAAAAGAACATAAAATAATTCAAGTATTTTAATGTTACCTTATTTGAAGATGGCAGAACAAAATGAGATATTAGAGGAGAAAACATTACTTCGAGCAACAAAAAATAGGAAATTGAAAAGACATAATCGTCCACGTCCTGAACGCATAAAAGAAGAAGACACACAGCTTCTGTCTTTACGACGCAAAAATCTCTTTTTTAAGCCAAGTTACCGCAACGTCTCTGGGGAGCTATTCATGTGTCTGCTCTTGTACAGACATTTGATGTCGGGATGATTGCTATGAAAGCGCTTGTTAATCACAATGTTCGTATACCACATAATCTTGACTTGCTCATCCTCGGATACTGTGAGGAAGGTTCGTAATATAAACTATGCGCACAAGAGGCCCTACTTTCTGCATGATTCCAAGTTTTCTTTGCATTCAGTTACCTGGATTCTAAGGGATACATTGTCATGAAGTCGTTTGTAATCATTTTCTGCTAGCTGAGGGCTGCCAATTACAAAAAATTTTGGCAAAATTTCATTAGTTTTCTCCACAGCATCCACAAGGATAAACCAGCAGTTTTATCAATAGATTCCTTAATCGAATTTGTTTCTAAAACTTGCTCTTCTCTGTATAGATTATTTTGTATTTTCTTTCTTTCAGGGAACCGTCACTAATCTGCTGCTGCTACTGCTATTATTATTAAAAGAATTTACAAATTTTTCTACTGAAGGTGGCTAAGGAGAGTGAGAATAAGGGACTAAGCATAAACTACAAGAAGACAGAATGCATGGTCATCAGTAAAAAGATGAGCCCGAAATGCGATTTGCAGGCCGCGGACACTAGAATGAAGCAGGTGTGGAAGGTTAAATATCTGGAAAGCATTTTGACAGAGGACGGTAAGTGCGACACTGAGATCCGTAGACGTATTATGATGGCGAAGGACGCATTCCAAACGCTGGGCAGTGTATTGCGAGACAGGAGGATTTCTTTGGTAAGAAAGAAAAGAGTGCTGAGCTGTTACGTGACATCTGTCCTCCTTTATGATAGTGAATGTTAGTCGGTCTCCTCAAAGATGAAGAAGAGACTCTCCTTTACGACAGTGAATGTTAGTCGGTCTCCTCAAAGATGAAGAATAGACTCTCCTTTACGACAGTGAATGTTAGTCGGTCTCCTCAAAGATGAAGAATAGACTCTCCTTTACAACAGTGAATGTTAGTCGGTCTCCTCAAAGATGAAGAATAGACTCTCCTTTACGACAGTGAATGTTAGTCGGTCTCCTCAAAGATGAAGAATAGACTCTCCTTTACGACAGTGAATGTTAGTCGGTCTCCTCAAAGATGAAGAATACGCTCCTTTACGACAGTGAATGTTAGTCAATCTCCTCAAAGATGAAGAAGAGACTCGAGGCGACAGAGTCGTTGTTCGTTCTACAGAATGAGAATATCATGGTCCGAGCGTGTGAGCAACGATGAGGTCTTAGAGAGGTTGTAAACAAGGAGGAGGCTTATACTTAATATCAGGAAGAGGCAGATTAAGTTCCTGTGACACGTAATGGAGAAGATGGGCCTAGAGAATCTGATATTCACAGGTCGAATAGAGGAAAAGAGAGACAAGGGAAAACAACACATGGCATACCTAGTGGGCTTAAGCAAGTGGATGACAGAACGGGGTCTGGGGCAAGGTGGCAGAGCGATGGAACTTTTTGAGAACTGCAAGGGATAAGGCGAGGTGGTGGAGAGCCATGATCGCCTAGAAAATGACAATCGTCCTGAAAGGACATGGCACATAAAACGAATAGATAAGTGATATCATCTTGCCAGAGTGTAATATTAAGTGTCTAATTATCAACTCCCCTCCAGGGTCTATGAGTAAAAAGGGCAATGTGGGAGAGTTACTTGTGATGGTCAGATGGAACGTGATTTGCAGATGAGATGTGCAGCTCCGCACAAAGTAATATTTTGTAGCCCTGAGATGCTGATGCGTACAGGAAAATTACTCACATGATTTTCAGTACCCTACTTTACCATAGCCAATGCCTCTTCCACAACAGGGATAATCATCGTTTTAAGTTTCCATATTTTGTTACTTCGATTTGCAGATCCGTATAATTTGATAGTTTCTGAAATAATTTATTAGAAACATTGTCATCCTGTAGGCAATTTATATCAATCACTATTATCATTATATTTCCATTTCTACTATGGTCACAAGACCTACCAACTCTGCGGGAAGATCTAAGGCAGGTAGTGCTGTTATTATTATTATTACTATTATTATTATTATTATTATTATTTCTTTATATTATGTTTCCTGCTTTTTTTCTGTATAGCCGGGTCCAAACTATGGTCCTAAGGCCCTATTGGAGAATTGTCATTTAATTGATAGCACTTTTCTTATTATATGGCATGGAACCTACCATATAATAAGAAAAGTGCTATCAATTAAATGACATTAGGTTGATATTCTGGACAACTTTTATCTTGATGTTACCTGGGACACTGTTAGTGAAATTGTCCATTCCTTTTATCACGAGGCCCAGAGCTCATTTAATTGATAGCACTTTTCTTAGTATATGGGATGTTCCGAGTAGGGCAATCTTCTGGGCAACTGGTATGTTGATGTTACCTGGAACACTGTCAGTAAAATTGTCCGTTCCCTTTCTCACGAGCCCCGGTGCTCCCATTACTATTGGTCTCAGACTTTATTCCCCACATCCTGTTAATCTGGATCTCAAGGTCCATGTATCTGGACAATTCCTCGATATTTTTTATGGTGGTATTTCTATCAGATGGTACTACTATGTCTGTTGGCTTTTATTTCCCTGTCAGTTTGAATTGAGGATAGTTACAGCGTTACTTTGGATAACTGTGTTTGGTTGCTAGTAATACCATATCTCAGTGGTTTTGATTGTTTCTTCTTGAATATCTTCCAGTGCACATATGTTGCTACTTTGTTATGTCTCTGGGTATATTCATTTTTTTGCCAGTTCCGGACATCCTGAGATTATATGGTCGGTAGTTTCATCATATTTTCTGCAGATCCTGCATTTCGGGTTTGTTCCATTGACAGTGATAGGATCTGGTTATGTAGCTTTGGCTCTGAGCTGCAATGATTAGGCCTTGTTCTTTTTTTTTATCCGTTAAGATACCACACGCGTTACACCCTGCGATTAACTCATATAAATAATAAATCATTCCATTTTCATTGCGCCGGAAGACGGACTAAAAAAAAATGTAACTGAGACGCTGTTTGCTTTTAGCGAGGAAAGGAAAATATATTTTTTTTCTTATTATTAAAATTAAAATAAACAAATAAAGGGACGATAAGAGAGACGATAACGCCCACGAAAGATTTACGCCTGCTCCTGGGAAATTGAAAACCTTGTCAATTTAAAAAAAAAATTCTACCCCTTCCTTCTTGTAAGTTGGCGAGGGCTGATGAATTCATGCCTTTCCCAAGAGTAAGTAAATGTAACGGACATGGCTCTCCGATTTCAATTGACGATAGAAGACAACATAAACATGAGAATTAAAACCTTTACTAATACCCAACGAGCAAAATACTTCGACATAGCTTCAATTGACACTCAGGCACGCTTTACTGCTTGTATATGCAATAACGATACACATTAAGACCCGGCCATTTTTTTATGACTTCTGGTACCTGGAACAACAATGTCTAGAACGAGTCGGGCTTTTTGTCTGAAATCGGTATGTATTCACGTAATGGCGTCACTTTTAACGGTTCGGGCTCGAATAAACACACAACGTTTTGAATAGTCTTTCAAGATAAACGCTGTCTATCCTCACATAGAAATGTTTGGTCAGCATTGTATTCTTTTTCCTATTTCTCTACCATTTAGGCTTGTGCCGTAAGAATGTAACGGTATTAAATATCAACATTAGCTAATTTTGCATTTCTCTTGACTCTCTATTGAGGGACTTATTTAAATGCCACAATTGCCGTTTCCTTTCTCTTATTCTCCCCAGGAACCTAATTTATGCTGCAATAATAATTGCGATAAAGCTACTCGGATTTATTTTTCAATCCAGCATAAAAGTTAATCAACAAATGAATGAAAATGCGTTTATGAATCGGCTTAAATAAAACAGGACGATTTTTAAAATGGCAGAAAAAAAGAAAGGGGAGGTAAATCTTCCTAGCTTAAGCGCGCGGCTATTTTTTCTGATTTATCAATTAGATTAAATCTTCTTGGATATTAAGCTGTTGAGATGGAGTCTCTGCATGTGACTGTGTAGGGGCTATGCATTAGAGGAAGAGGGAATAAATAATAGTAATAATAATAATAATAATAATAATAGTAATAATAATAATAATAATAATAGTAATAATAATAATAATAACCAAAAAGACTGACGAATCGCTTCCAGTATTTTGCAGCACATTCAGAAAAACACAATATTTAAATTAATTGTGTCTTTTCTAGAAATCGCGTTCTCCTGGAAATGCTGTTGTCGTTGTTGTTGTTGTTGTTGTTGTTGTTGTTTCCTTTGGTTTCTGGTATATACTCATTTTTTCAGGGTCACAACCAGAGACCTAAGGTCAGAAATGGCATCATGACATTTTCCATTGAGCAATTTAAAAAAAAAATCGCAGATATTTAATACAGATAAAGCCCTTCATAAGGTGTTGGCTGTACTTATCAGTACAATTTTTTTACATTTCTTTAAGGCATGGGCTACCAGGGATTCCTTCAATGAATCTATTGGAATTTTTTCCAATCAAATCGAGGGCTCCAACTACAATTGGAATTATTAATGTCCTCATGTGCCACATTTTTGAGATTTCGATTTCAAAGGTCGTTGTATTTTAATAGGTTTTTGAAGATCTTCAAAGATATATTGCAGTCAGCAGGGACTGCCATCTCAATTATTATTATTATTATTATTATTATTATTATTATTATTATTATTTCCTTTGATTTCTTTTGTATACTCATTTCATTACAAAAGAGACCTATAGCCAGAAATGTTGTCCTGACACTTTCCATTGAACATTTTTGTAAAAAATAAAAATAAAAAATATAAAATAAATAAATAAAAATAAAGTCACCTAAGATCACACATATTTTACAGAGATAAAGCTCTTCGGAAGGTATGGGTAGTAATTGTGATAACAATATTTTATGTTCTTTTAGGCATAGTCGGCTAGGGATCCCTTCGATGGGTCTATCAGAACCTTTTCCAATCAAACTGAGGGCTCCAACTGGAATTATTGATGTCCTCACGTGACACATTGTTTTAGATTTCCACTTCAAGATCCTTGTATTTTGGTAAATATTTGAAGATCTTCAGGCTACAGGAACTGCCATATCAATAAGAAAGCACATTCTTCTTCTGGTCTTTGATAACTATGTCTGGTCGAGTAGCTTTGATTGCATTGTCTATGTGTATTATAAAGTTATTATTATTATTATTATTTTTATTTTCTTTGATTTCTGGCGTTTAAGCATTTCTTTCCGGGTCCCGCCAAGGGACCTAAGTTTAGAAATGGAATCATGACACTTTCCACTGACAAAAAAAAATTACATAGATGAAGCCCTTCGTAAAGTGTGGGCTGTACTTGTCAGAACAATTTTTTGTATCTCCTTGAGGCATGGACTTCCAGGAATCCCTTCAATTATTCTACTGTAATATTTTCCAGCCAGTCCTCGGGCTCCAACTACAACAGGGATTGTTGATGTCTCCATATGCCACATTTTCGAGATTTCTATTTCAAGGTCCTTGTCAAAGATACATTGCAGTCAGCAGGGACTGCCATATCAATAATTAGGCACTGTTTTTGTTTGTGGTCTTTAATAACAATATCTGGGCGGTTGGCTTTGATTGTTCTGTCAGTGTGTTATTATTATTATTATTATTATTATTTGGCGTGATGTGTGTTCTTTGTATACGCTTATTTGGCTGTGTATTACGATGGTTATATAGGGCTCTATATATTTATACCCCAGCATTACTTCGTAAACATGTTTTGCCCCATTCTATAATAATAATAACTTATGAAAAATAAGGTTGATTCTGATAATATAAATAAAACCTGGTTTTATTAAAACGTACCTGTTGCTGTGCACTTCGTCTTCCTCCAGGTGTTTCGTAGTCGGTAACCTTTCCGTATCTCCACGGCCGACTCTGGCAGTTACCATTACTTGAGAATAATCAACGTACCAAGACGCAGGAGTTAGCCAACATACTGAAAATATAAAAGTCAAGTCTTAAGAAATCGTTAGTACGCAGTAACTCGCAGACTGTATGCTAATTTTCGGTTTGACGAACTATGAAGATTGGATACTTTACAGCAAGGTAGAACGCAAGAGTTTTGTTACAATTCAAATGAACCATTAAAAACTGTACTAAAGGTCTGTTTTCACCAAAAAAATAAGATACTAGATACATTGTGGAAATATAAGGAATCCCCTCAAAAATGAGTTCTTTCCAGAGAACAAAACGATTCCATTAATTTCTACTCACAATTATATACAGTAATAGACAAAAGTGTTCGGAATTAGGAGAAAGACTGTGATAATCCATCAGGATAAATTTATGATTTCAAGTTCTGAGATGTTTCTTTGGTTGCAAATAAGTTTTATCTCACACACCCCAATGTATCGAAAAGATAATCGAACTTCGATTTACTGTTCATTTCAGTTTTAATAGAAGGCACAAAATGAAAAAGTAAATTCGCTAAAAAGTTGTCAGACGCACCAAGATTAGTTAAGCGACGTCAAAGCTGGTCAGTACCTACATAGGTGACCGCTTAGGAATACTAATGGCCGTAAGCTTGGATGCGCGGGTGGTCTAATAGAAAATGGCTGCGAATTGTTAATCGGAGAGCCGAGTTCTAATTCCAGTTGGATTTGTTTTTTTCACTTACGCGCAAATATCCTTGAGGAAGGCATGAATCCACCTCTACCTACCCGCACACACACACACCAGATACGGGTTACTTTGTAAGATATATGTCAGTAAAGCCTTTATTATCACTACAAATAAAAATTGCGTACAAAATATTTAGATTTCGGCATTAAATAACCCATAGAGGTGTACTAAACAACCGCTAAACAAAACCAAACAATCAAAATTTTTTTCTGAGGCGAAGAGGAAATAGAAGACACATAATAAAGAAAGAGAGAGAAAAAATAACAATGACATGGCATATTAAAGGTAAGAGCGACAGGAAGTTGTGAAGAGCCATGATCGCCCACGACTTGAAGGGATACAGCACATAAAAGAGGTTTACTTCTTTATTAGAAATGTCCGAGTGAATTACGAGCTTCTCTTTTTTTTTAACTGAGTTGTTATAAATTTATTAAGAACAAAATAGAACGTTTTTCTTGGAGTCAGAAACAGACATTTGGGTTTATATAACGAGGAAAGACGTCTTGGAAAATCTGATACCTCAAAGACATATGATGGATGAGGGAAAACAAAGGTTAACAAACCTAGTAAGCTTGTGTAAACGGATAGCAGTCCAGGGCCTAGATATAACCTAGAGGTATACTAATGGGATAAACATTGCTTCCTATAAAGGAAGCTGTGAAGTGAACTGATCTACACACCCTAAAGGAATACCAAATAATTTTATCTTCTCATATTTTGCATAATTCGCCAGTCACATTTGTTGTATTTAACCTATTCTTTCATTTTATTACTCTTTTTGTGCTTATTAACATATATACTGGCATTAGATTCTGGATTAGAAATGGATAGAAATATTCAAAATTGATGGGAGTATGTATAATTTTGACTCTCTCTCTCTCTCTCTCTCTCTATATATATATATATATATATATATATATATATATATATATATATATATATATATATATATATGTCTATATTTATGAGATGAGATGAGGTATGATGTACATTATTTACATTATTCGGACTATTGTCGCCATATTTATTACAACATTTCTTCAGGTGGTTGGAATATCGAACTGAACTGAACCCTTTAGTAGAATTGCTAATTCTAGAATTACATCCATTACGCTGTATGGATGGTGGGATTTGAAATTGAGGTACTGTCAGCTGAATGTCGGTATACGGATGTCTTGAAACTATGCCCTGTTCGAGATATTAGAACATCCAGGAATGGGAGTGTGTTGTCACTCTCTTTCTCCATTGTGAACTGCATCGAAGGTCTTATTGAGTTCACGTGATCCAGTAGAATCTGAACATCTTTCTGGTGTAGCCAGAGAATGAGGGTGTCATCTACGTACCTTAACCACATAGTTGGCTTTAGAGATATAGATTCTAGTGCCATTTACTCAATTCCATGTATATATTCGCCATTGCTGGTGACAATGGCGAGCCCATTGCTAAGCCCTCATCCTGTCGATATATGTGTGATCCCATTCCGAAGTGTGTTGTTTGTGTACAGAAAGTCAACATCTCCATCAGATTAATAATTGGAATACTGGTCCGTTCTTCTAGGGATGAGTCAGAGGTCAATCTGTCTCTGACTACTGAGAGTGCCTCCTCCGTGGGTACCTTGGTGAACAAACTCACCACGTCCAAGCTCACGTGGTCAGGTTGGATAGGATGGGAGCATCTTTGATTATTTCCACGTGGGCGGAGTTTCGGACATATGAAGGAGACTTTCCGATCAATGGGTCAATTATATCTACAAGGAAGCGACTCAGAGGGTGGCACACAGAGCATTGGCAACTAACAGTCTTTGTGAATCTTAGGGAGACTGTATATGTGAGGTAGCTTGGTGTAACGCTGCGATAACTGCCTATACGTCTTAGGTGCGAAGTGATCCTTGTTCTTGATTAGTATCTGTGACAGTTTGCGTTGTGATTTGTCGCATTGCCTTTATCAGCCAGTAGTATGATGATGTTTTCGTTCCTCTGTAGTGAGCGAAATAAAACGATCAGTTCGACATTCCAACCACCTGAAGAGGGCCGGAGCGTACAACGTCCGAAACGTTGTAATAAATATGGTGACAAAGATGAGGACAATACTCTGGATAATGTATATATATATATATATATATATATATATATATATATATATATAGTTGAATTGGTGTGAGTTTTTGACCCTGGGTTTCACGCTATTTGCGATCGTTAGACAAACTGATAGATTTTTAAATTTTGGATTTATATATGGTCAGTGAGCGTGCTTGTATGTATGTTTGCGTAAGTATGAATGGCGTTCCGATGTCAACTTTTCCTCCCATTTCCATAAAAATACCGATATACGCAAACATATATAAATCCAAAATTTAAAAATTATTCAGTTTGTCTGATGATCGCAAATAGCATGAAACCCTGAATCACAAACTCACATCAATCCAGCTAAATATGTTAGCTCTATCAATGATATTGAGTGCTTTCCAATAAGTACCGCGCATATATAATATATAAATAATATATATAAAAAATGCATTATATATATATATATATATATAATATATAATGAAAAATTATTAAACCATAGGCAGGAGTTAACGGTTTTTTGCCGACATCAACAAACTTTCGCATTAAATAATTAGCATAAAAAAAAAATTCCATAGCTTAATAAAAGTCTTAAAAGCTTAGCCAAATCATTAAATAGGAAAAACCCTTTCTGTAGTCGTCAAAAAACAAAAAAAAACAAATTGAAATTCATTGCAATACGGTTTTATATATAAAACACCCACTTGAATAAACAAATAAATAAATAGATAATCAGATGGACAATAATAAAACAGAATCCTCCCGATACATAACGCCATAAAAATATCCCGCACTGGGAACAAACTAAAGGATGACCGCCAACATTAGCCTTGAAATAGATACCCTACCCAACCTGAGCAAAACCTCTCAGAGGTTGATGAATCTATAGATAAGAATTAACTCTCTGACCACTTAACGAAGAAAACTCACCTAGCCCCCACCCAAAAAAAAAACGAATGTTATAACGGACCATGCCTAAAAACACACTTAACCAAAAAGATAGCTTATTTCTAAAATTTCGCTTGAAGATAAAACGAGATTAAACACCTCAATTCAACTTAATTTAATAATTATTTGGATGATTTCGGCTCTCGTTTTTGAAGCATGAGAACTCTTATGTAGCGAAGGAATCATATTTTAAACAAAAATATTATATATATATATATATATATATATATATATATATATATATATATATATATATATATATATTTATATATATACACATTTTACATATATATATATATATATATATATATATATATATATATTTCCTATCGAAGTTTTGTATCAGAATTATATATATATATATATATATATATATATATATATATATATATATATAATTCTGATACAAAAACTTCGATAGAATGTGTAATTTTGTTCCTCCAATTATTTTTTTTTCATATTTTCATTTCAAACGATACACGTTGAGAAACATATAATAATTTGGTATGACATTTCCAATTAAGTTTTAATTACATTTTCAATTCAATTTTCAATTTCCTCATCTTCGGCTTAAATAATAAATTCTCTTCTTTTGAACACGAACTTGCAATTAACAAAAATTACGTTTTTTCTTTCAATCTGTAATTATTAGAAGCTGGAAAAATATGTAATACGAAATCATGTTTCCATATTTTATTATATAGGTTCTCAACGTTATATACTTTCGAAATATTTGCGATCTTAGATATTAGATTCTGCTTCTAGATATATTAATATAAAATATAACAATGTGGATGAGGATTTGAATAAACGACGAAATATTAAAAGTTTTTTAGTCAAATCCATGGGAATCTGTTTCTAACTTAATCTGTTCAGGTGTTGAGTTTCATGTTCCCCGGATGTCATCCCCCGTTTCTTGTTTCTTTCTGATCGTCCCTCATTTTATCGGCTACAGTTAGAAAACGCTATAAACATCGGTTCCCGTTCAATCGCCGAGGTTAAGCAGCATCGCTCCAGGTCAATACATTAAGGGGAACTTCTTGGGAGGGCCAAGTAATGTATGCAAGCTCCTACATTCGAAATATGTTTCGATTTTAAATAACCTACAAAGCCTCTATCCACCGTGCCATGTGCCCTTAAGGACACACGGCACAGTGGATAAAGGCGTTGGTTAGATCCAGTGACAGGACCCAAAGACTGTGAGTTCAATACCCGGTTAAGGCTGTGGAGAACTTTCAGAGGGAAATTAACAGGAGATAACTGATAACTGACATCCATCAAACATGGCACGTGGAACTAGAACAGTCTACCCCGGTGAGCGAAATAAAGGGTTCAGTTCGATATTCCAACCACCTGAAGAAGGCCGGAGCGTACAACGGCCGAAACGTTGTGATAAATATCGCGACAAAGATGAGGACAATAGTCCGAATAATGTAAATAATGAGGTGATAAGCCGTAAAAAAAAGAAATCTTTCCATCGTATTTCATTTTGTTCATATCTATTATCAGAACCAAGAAGTGCCTTTTAATAAAGAAAAATGTCATGTAGAATTTTTTTCCCATTTTCCCATTCAATTTCTCACAATTATTCTGATATAAAGAGTTGTATACCATATCTTATCATATATATATATATATATATATATATATATATATATATATATATATATATATTCACTTGTATGGATATGGGGTTTGTGACCCAGGGTTTCACTCTTTTGCGATCATCAGACAAACTGGTTTATTTTTTTAAAATTGTATCTATTGATGTTTGTTTGACTATGTTTGGTGGTGGGAGGGGGAATATAATTCTGTGTTTGTTTGAGGTGACACTATCATACACATAGACACACATACATACAGGTGTACCCATTTTAGTTCACACATACACATCCATATAAGCAATACGAGGCTAAGAGCAGATACACATCCATGAGTTCGGGCAAACATACATACGCAGACCGTACCTTTTATATATGTAGCGATGTTCTTTTCAACATGGAGCGGGTAGGGTGTTCTTAACGCTTTTCAGATCCACCGCCTGCGCCATCAGAGAATGTGTGTGTGTGTGTGTGTGTGTGTGTGTGTGTGTGTGTGTGTGTGTGTGTGTGTGTGTGTTAGATAAGAACAGACTGGAATAGATAGATAGATAGATAGATAGATAGATAGATAGATAGATAGATAGATAGATAGATATTATTGAATTCAAAAAGTACCCTCATGTTAAACATGGAACTTTACATAAATGATTGGAGATGTTATCATAAATAATAATAATAATAATAATAATGACCTGTTACAATTCTATGGGACTACACAATACACACTGAGAGAACAATCAAAGCCAACCGCCCAGATATTGTTATTAAAGACCACAAACAAAAACGGTGCCTCCTTATTGATATGGCAGTCCCTGCTGACTGCAATGTAGCTTTGAAGATATTAAAAAAATTGTCAAAATACAAGGACCTTGAAATAGAAATCTCGAAAATGTGGCATATGGGAACATCAACAATCCCTGTTGTAGTTGGAGCCCTAGGACTGGTTGGAAAAGATTGCAGTAGACTAATTGAAGGGATTCCAATGGAAATAATAATAAAAATAATAATAATAATAGCAATAATAATAAAAATAGCATCAATTGAATTTAAAACTGGACATGATAGTGTAGGTCAGTATCTGCATTGGAAAATATGCAACTTTTACGGGAAGGCAACTGAAAGAAGAGGTATGATTATCACCCAGACCCGGTTACGGAGACAGGATCTATAATCATTTTATGGGGCTCAGGCAGAAAAAGCAAAGCTAACCACCCAAACATGGTGATCAAAGACCACAAAAACAGAATGTCCGTTCCTATTGACATGACATTCTCTGCAGATTTTCATTTATCTTTGAAGATGTGGAAATCTAAACAACGTGACACGAGGGCATCAATAATTCCTGTTGTAGTTGGAGCCCTCAGATTGATTGGAAAAAGTTCCGATACATTCATAGAAGAAGAAGAAAAAAATACAAGGGCCTGGAGATCGAGATTAACAGCATGTAAAGAATAAAGACTAAGATTGTACCAATAGTAATCGGAGCTCTGGGCTTAGTGAGAAAAAGGAATGGACAATTTTACTAAAGTTTTCCCAGGTAACAACAGCATAAAAGTTTCCCAGAAGATCGTCCTACTCAGAATATCTCATATACTAAGAAAGAGTGTGAGTTCAATACCCAGTTAAGGCAGTGGAGAACTTTGAGAGGGAAAATTAACAGGAGATAACTGATGACTGACATCCATCAAACATGGCACGTGGAACTAGAACAGTCTACCCCGGTGAGCGAAATAAAGGGTTCAGTTTGACATTCCGACCACCTGAAGAAGGCCGGAGCGTACAACGGCCGAAACGTTGTGATAAATATCGCGACAAAGATGAGGACAATAGGACAAAATGCCATCAATCAAATGATAATTCCCCTATAGGGCCTAAGGACCATAGTTTGGACCCGGTTCTACATGATACAAACCAGGAACATAACATAAGTAGTAGTAGTAGTAATCATATTAATAATAATAATAATATTAATGCCATTTGCGTCAGTAAGAGTATTATTGCATTAGGCTTTGTTAAAGTAACCGGCTGTGGTAAAATTATTACCAATGTTTGTGAGCATTGGGGATAAATAAGCGCACGGGAGGTTTCAGTTTCGTATATAAGATGGAGGGTGATCTTTTAGTCTTATATGGTGCTAAATACGGCACATTGTGAGAAATAAATGATTTTTAACCATGAGACTACCGATTTACTGATGTTCAAATGTATTTATGTATGTATATTTGGTCGTCTATCTCTAACACCCACACTCATTCTATTTTCTCTCTCTCCCCCTGTCTCTCCCCCTCTCTCTTCCCCCCCCCCCATATCCCCCTCTCTACCCCTCTCTCTACCCCCTCTCTCTCTCTCTTCCCATATATCTCCCCTCTCTCCCTTTCTCTCTCTCCCCTCTCTCTCCCCCTTTGTTTCCCCCCATCTCTCCCTTTCTGTGTGTGTGTGTGTGTGTGTGTGTGTGTGTGTGTGTGTGTGTGTGCTGTGGTGTGACGATCAGAGAGAGAGCCTTCCGGAAAATTACTGTTCTTTTGAGTTCAATCCTCCCTGAACGCACCTTTCCTGCACTTGAGGTACGATACCGTACCAACGTAACCTTTGTAAATACTTCTATCGTTTTAGGTACTTCAATGAAAGACTGATAAACTTACGCCCACCAAGAGTGGTGATTTATTTGAAGCGAATCTCGAAGAAGCAATCATATCAGAGATGCTGCTCCGAAAATGGAACTACTTGCTTTCAAGCGGGACGACTTGTGACGAGGTCACTTGTTAACTTTGAATGCTGTGAAGAAAAAAAAAGACATTAAGAAGCAGGAACTCGTTATTTGATCTATGCGAATGCGAATAGAAAAACGGTCTGTTAGTCGCTAAACGAACCACGCGGCCAGCATAGACCACGTTTAGTTGTTGCGTTAAGAATAACTATTATCGCCAAAGGATTCATTATTTATTTTTGGACATAGAAAGAAGGAAAACAGGAAGAGGAATAAAGAAAAGAGAATGATGAGGTGAATAAAAGAAGACTACGAATAGCTAAGAAAGAAAGCGAAAAATGGCGAACAGCGTGGAAGGAAATAAGGTAAGAGAAAGTGTTTCCTAAAGGAATTCTTTGTGCAGTTTTGGCTAAGGAAGGAAATGTGAAGTGAATGAAAGAAATATGAAATCCAAAGAAAGAATAAGAAGAAAGATTTAATTTGTACATTAAGTTTAAGACTCAATAGGACTTAAGTTTTCGGCAATGAAGGAATAGAGAAAAAAAAGCGGTTAATTCATTTATTTTTAACGGTTTGTCAGTCCTTGCTGGGTTATTTAAAGGCGAATTATATTTTGTATTATAAGAATATTCTTTACAAGTGAATATTGCATTAAAAATATTCTGAAAATAATAACAATTTTGTCGTATTTATTTAGCCCTTATTTGAAAGGAGAAATATTTGCTTATAAGTGAATATAACGAATCCGGCTGGAATTCGAACTCAGCTCTCCGATTTCCTATTTCGAGTTGACATTCATTACACCGTCCTCACATCCGAAAGATAAAAGAGAAAGGACAAATGAATGAATAGAAAAAGGCAATAAATAAAGGAAAGAAAAGTAAACCAAGGAATATGGAAGAAATGAAAACATGCCAAATAGGAAGAAACGAAAAAGAGGGAAAGGGGAAGAAAAAATTTCACAGAGGGACTCACTTTGGATAAAAAATGGTAAAAAGACGGGAGTTGAATAAAATAGAAAAAAAGTAAGGTGAGGAAGGAAACTGGAAGAAACAGAAGCTCAAAAAGAAACCAGGAAAATTAAGGAAAGACAAGCCGAAAAAAGAAATTAAGAAAGTTTTGAAAAGTAAAGGAAGACAAGGAAGGGAACGTAAATAAATATAAAGGAAAAAGATGAAAGAAAGAATTAAACGCAAAGAAAGAATATAAAGATCTTATAAAAGATTGCAGCATTATACGAGGAAGGAAAAGCATGAATAGATGAAGATAAACTAAGAAAAATAGGTAGACAAAAGGAAATAAACTGATAAAGCAAAGAAAGAAAGAAGAAATGAATGAAATAAAGAAAGAAATTGGTAGACAAAGGGAAAGAAACCGAAAAATCAAAGAAAGAAACAAACAAACAAATGAAGGCAAAGAAAGTAAAACGTAAGAAAAAAATGGGGAGACAATAGGAAATAAGCCGAAAAAGCAATGAAAGAAAGAAAGAAAGAAAGAAAGAGGTAGACAAAGGGAAAGAAACCGAAAAAGCAAAGAAAGAAAGAAAAAATAAAGAAAGAAAGAAAGAAATAAAGAGGTAGACAAAGAGAAAGAAACCGAAAAAGAAAAGAAAGAAAGAAAAAATAAAGAAAGAAAGAAAGAAAGAAAGAAAGAAAGAAAGAAAGAAAGAAAGAAAGAGGTAGACAAAGGGAAAGAAACCGAAAAAGCAAAGAAAGAAAGAAAAAATAAAGAAAGAAAGAAAGAAAAAAAGAGGTAGACAAAGGGAAAGAAACCGAAAAAGCAAAGAAAGAAAGAAAGAAAGAAAGAAAGAAAATGTGTGGAAAGAAAGAAAGAAAGAAAGAAAGAAAGAAAGAAAGAAAGAAAGAAAGAAAGAAAGAAAATGTGTGGAAAGAAAAAAGAAAGAAAGAAAGAAAGAAAGAAAGAAAGAAAGAAAGAAAGAAAGAAAATGTGTGGAATGGGATGAAGAAAGAAAGAAAGAAAGAAAGAAAGAAAGAAAAAAGAAAGAAAGAAAAAGGTAGACAAAGGGAAAGAAACCGAAAAAGCAAAGAAAGAAAGAAAGAAAGAAAGAAAGAAAGAAAGAAAGAAAAAGAGGTAGACTAAGGGAAAGAAACCGAAAAAGCAAAGAAAGAAAGAAAGAAAGAAAGAAAGAAAGAAAGAAAGAAAGAAAGAAAGAAAGAAAGAAAAGAAAGGAAGAAAGAAATAGGTAGACAAGGGAAAGAAACCGCAAGATCAAAGAAAGAAAGAAAGAAAGAAAGAAAGAAAGAAAGAAAGAAAGAAAGAAAGAAAGAAAATGTGTAGAATGGGATGAAGAAAGAAAGAAAGAAAGAAAGAAAGAAAGAAAGAAAGAAAGAGGTAGACAAAGGGAACGAAACCGAAAATGCAAAGAAAGAAGGAAAGAAAGAAAGAAAGAAAGAAAGAGATAGATAGATGGAAAAAAAAGAAAAATCAAATAAAGAATGAAAGAAAAACGAAAGAAAGAAAGAGATGAAGGTAAAGAAAGAAAGAAAAACGAAAGAAAAAGACAAATAATTAGACAAAAGAAAAAGAAACCGAAAAAACAAATAAAGAAAGAAAACGAAAGAGAGAAAAAGAAGAGCATGTAGATATCTTCTTTTTTTTTTTTTTTAAATCAGATTAAAAGTGAAAGTAAAGAAAACTAAGACCATACAAAAAAATGAAACCTCATGCGAAGGAAAGAAAATAGACAAAAAAAGAAATAAAGGAAAAAGAAAAGCAAGCCAGAAAGAAAAGCCATATTTGGTGACCTCGAGTTCAAATGTCGCACTTCTGATGCTATAATGAGAATCCGTAAAAGCTTACTCGTATCGAGGGCACAAGACATTGAATGGTAATTCTCACTTGGTGCATCCAGATTTGTAACTTAACAATCCGTGAAGCCGTAGAGCAATAGCCAGCAACCAGTGCAAATGAGCATAATTTTCACAATTTAAACCAGAGGTTTCAAACATGAGGCCTGGGGGCCTCATTGTGGCCCGCGGACTATCTTTCTGAAGCGCGCAGGAAATATTTTCATGACCAATAGCTTCCTCAAATTTTAATAAATACGTTCCACGTTGCGTCCATACTTGTTCACTATCCGTATTGGTGTTGACCTTACCACCAAGTGCAATCAGAACAGTCAATCTACTTTAAGGTCAGTAGATTCTCTAGGGAAGCGTAAAGAAAAAAAAAACGATCTTAACACCACAACGTATTTTTCAACAGGGTCGGGGGGTCTCTTTACCAAGTGTTAAAAATGTACTTTCTCAGAAATTCTGGGTTTCTCTCTTCTTTTACTGTTTTTAAATTTTATAAGATACACTAAATTTGTCAACTCATATTAGATAAAGTTGACCCCCTCCCAAAAATGTTTGCCTCCCCGCCCACACTCCAGCTGTGAATATAATGCAGATTAATTTTAATGAAGGAAAATGCGCTCAAAACCCTTGGGCCGAATATGGATTTGATACCACAACCCCTGCAGTAGATACCCCTCCCTGTTGGTAATACCCTAGCAACGTGCCTGCTTCTGGGCTGAGGAATTTCTCCCTCAACACGTAATGGCCCTTTAGTGTCCTTGATTTGAACTAAGTTTAGCTTAAATCGCATAGAAGTATTTAACCGTGTTGCCTCAGAGACCAATGTTAATGACCATGAATGGGTATCTATCATTGTCTTCAGGTCCGGGACTATTTAGAATACCTGCTATACATAAGTCCAACTGAAGCGATCCTTTGCAAATATCCTTCTTCTCCTCCTCCTCCTCCTCCTCCTCCTCCTTCTACTTCTTCTTCTTCTTCTTCTTCTTCTTCTTCTTGTCGTCGTCGTCCTCCTTCTTCTTCTCCCAATCCCTGTTCCTCCAACCTCCTCCTTATTCTCTACTTTTCTTTCTCCTTTTCCTCCTCCTCCTACTTTGTCTTGGCCTCCCTTCTCCCTTCTTTTTCTTCTTCTGTCTCCTTTCTTCCTCCTCCTCCTCCTTCTTCGTCTCCTTCTTCTTCTTCTTCTTCTATTTCCCCACTGCTCCTCCTCCTTCATCTTCTTCTCTCGTCCTCCTCCTCCTCCTTCTTCTTCGTCTTCTCCCAATCCCTGTTCCTCCAACCTCCTCCTTATTCTCTACTTTTCTTTCTCCTTTTCCTCCTCCTCCTACTTTGTCTTGGCCTCCCGTCTCCCTTCTTTTTCTTCTTCTGTCTCCTTTCTTCCTACTCCTCCTCCTTCTTCTTCTTCTCCTTCTTCTTCTTCTTCTATTTCCCCACTGCTCCTCCTCCTTCATCTTCTTCTCTCGTCCTCCTCCTCCTCCTTCTTCTTCGTCTTCTCCCAATCCCTGTTCCTCCAACCTCCTTCTTATACTCCACTTTTCTTTCTCCTTTTCCTCCTCCTACTTTGTCTTGGCCTCCCGTCTCCCTTCTTCTTTTTCTTCTTCTGTCTCCTTTCTTCCTCCTCCTCCTCCTCCACCTTCTTCTCTTCCTTCTTTTTCTATTTCCCCACTGCTCCTCCTCCTTCATCTTCCTGTTCCTCCTCCTCCTTCTTATTCTCCACTTTTCTTTCTCCTTTTCCTCCTCCTACTTTGTCTTGGTCTCCCGTCTCCCTTCTTCTTTTCTTCTTCCGTCTACTTTCTTGAATGAAAAAAGAGCTGAAGGAAAATTAATCTTGAAAACGGAAAAGGAAGAAAAGAAGGAAAATAAAGAAGGAATAAAAGAATGAATGAAAGAAGAACTGAAGAAAAATTAAGCTTGACAAAGGAAAAAGGAAGTATATAACGAAAATAAAGAAACGATACTTGAATGAATGAAAGAAGATGAAAGAGAATGAAAGATGAGCTGAAGGAAAATTAAGCTTGAAGCGAGAAAATGAAGAAAAGAAAGAAAATAAAAAAGCAACAAGGAGGAGTTGAAATAGAATTAAGCAAAATGTCAGAAAAGAAGAATGAGAAAGAATAAGAGAATAACTGAATGAAAAAGGAACTGAAAGAAGAATAAGCTTGAAGCGAAAAATGGATGAAAAGAAAGAAAATAAAGAAAAGATAATGGAACGAACAAAATATCATCATAAAAGCAAATTAGGCAAGATGATAGAAAAAAGAACAAAGAATCAATAAGAGAATGAGTAAATGAATGATGAACTGAAGGAAAATTACGCTTGAAGAGGGGAAAAGAAGAAAAGAAGGAAAATAAATAAAGGAGAAAATGAAGGAAAATTATGCTTGAAGAAAGAAAAGAACGAAAAGAAGCAAAATGTGGCATGGTAAAAATATAATTTTTAACGCTAATTTTCTCGGTCGGTTTTCATTATTTGGATGGTTGGCGCAACATGATCTTGTAATATTTTCCACTTTTAACCTTGAGGTTTTACTAAAATTAGCGTAGCCAGTGTCGAGACGAGTAGAAGCAAGAAAGAGAGAGGGAAAAAGAAGAAATTATTAAAGAAGTCAAAGAAAAACCGTAGGAAAGAAAATAACTAAAAGAAAGACAAAAGAATAACAAAAAGAAAATGGCGGGCGACGAAATGTTAAAGAAGTAATAGAAAAAAATATGAGGAAGAAAAAAACTTTAAAAGAAAATAAAAGAAAAGAGAAGAAAAAGAGAGAGAAGAAATAATAAAGCTTTCAAAGGAAAATCGCCAAAGGAAATAGAAAAACAAGAAACAAGTTCGAAGAGAGAAAGAGAGAGAGAGGATAGTAAGGATGACGAAGTATATCGTAAGACGAAGTTAAAAAAAACAGATAAAGAGAAAACGATAATGAAACGAAATGACAATGAATAAGGAGTAGAAATATTAAAGAATCCAAATAAATATTGTATGAAGGAAACCAATTTAAAAGAAAGAAAATTAGAAGGACACTGGAGATCTTAGGAAAGAGAATAACTTGAAAGAAAATGAGAAAAAATGATATGAAACAATAAAGTATCGAGCGAAGAAATATTAAAGTAATTAATGAAAATCGTATAAAGAATAGAACCTCAAAGAAAGAAAGAGATGGAAAAGAAATGCGAAAAGAAACCAGAAAGAAAAGATAGAAAGAAGAAGAAGAAGAAGAAGAAGAAGAAGAAATAGTAAAGATATCCAAAGAAAAATTGTAAGAAGAAAAAGAACTTAAAGAAGATAAAAAGAAAGAAACAATGAGAGATAGAAAGATAAGAATGAGCGAAGAGGTTCGAGAAAAATTGGAAGAAGAAAAAGAATTTAAAGAAGAAACAGAAAAGAGTAACGAATAGAAAACAAATAAAATAAAAGATGGAGAAGAAAGAAAGAAAGAAAGAAAGAAAGAAAGCGCTAGAACTAATGAGAAGAAATAGTAAAGAAGTCCGAGAAAAACCGTAAGAAGAAAGAAGAAAGAGAAAGGAATAGAAAAAGAAAAGCTTAAAGGAAAAAATGAATAATTTAGGAACTTGAAAATATAAACGACAAAAAGTCAATAGCACAAAGCATTCTTCTTCCGCTTCCACGCTCATTATGAGTTCGACTCTTGAACGCCTGTTCTGTTATCTTTAAGCCGGCATTGCACTGTACCAAGTAAGCAGCGATTTTTTGAAACTTTTTTGGTCGCTCTTTCCTGAACGAAAAAAAAGAAAAGAGGAGTGGAAAATGTCACTCATCTTTTTCGCTTGTACAATTTTTTATACTTTATCCCCCTTTCTCCTTTTCTCCTTCATTTTTTATTCATGTTCCTCGTCTCTTTTATCTTCGAGCCATCATCATGTCAGCTTTATTCCCGACTGAACGCCATGTTCGACTTTCTTTATCACGTCTTAGATTTTGTACGCATGCGCATTCCCCACGCCAATTTTATCATCATTATTATCCATTTTCTTTTTCTTTTGCTAAAATCTTTGGTTTTTAACCGATTGCCTTTATCATACACGCGCGATGCGGAGCTCCCTGATTTAATGAGAACGTGCAGTCAGCTGCAGAGATGAGAAGATAGAGAGATATATACATCAATATATCTCGGTTACATATCGTAGCTAAACGAATGTATGTATACACTTAACGAACGGAAATAAGCTTTTGAAGAAGACTCCCTCTCATTCCCTTTTTCTTTCTCTCCCTTTTTCATACACCTATGGCTAAAGTTATACATTAACCACAAATTTGCATTTTTGTGGAGTATTTTAAGATTTATTCCTCTGATTATACAATTTGTATTCTGTATTTTTCCAGTTTATTTCCACGTGTTTATTATTAAACAACATTTCGTCACAACCAGCGAAATTCTTGCTACCATTCTGCAAATATGGATTCATTTATGTAAAATTGGACACCTATTTTTGTCTGTTCTCTGATCACAAAGAGAAAGGTGAGATCTCATGAAATAAAAGCCGGAAAAATATATTTTCGTACTCTAAAGTAATGATTATTTAAAAAAAAAAAGAAAAAAAAGGCAAACCATCTATATATATAAAACAGAGGATGTCTGTGTTTCTGTCTGTCTGTGTAATACCTTTTCATTCGAGATCCATCCAACCGATTTTGACCGAACCTGGCACATACATTGTACAAATGCATAACATCAGCATAAAATCGATATATTTTTTTAAAAAAGCCGATCAAAAATCGATAAATTTAATTTTTTTTTCCTTCGACTTCAAACTCGGTATGTAGATTACCTACATCACGACGAGCTCAACGATACCTCATTTTTATTTCTAGGTCACTGTGTTTAGCGAAAAACCACGAAAAACGAAAAATCGATTTCAACACAAATTTTAAACTAAAAACTCCCTCAATTTTCAAGCAGTCTAATACAAACTTCACTCAGTTTTAGCGAAGTTGATTGTTTAACAGTCATTCAACTTGATAATTGAGTCCACGCATATAGTGAAAATCCGCGTAAATAGCGAAAAATGGCGATTTTTACTTGTTCATTTCTTATATTTCGTTGATCTTTCAACCATTTTTTATCAAACTTAACAACTGCTTCATAAACGTATCCTCTTTTACATCCCTGGTAGCAATTTCAAAAGCGCCAAAATAATTGTGTTCTGAAGTGTGTTTTCATGTTGCCTGTTTTACCCCTTCATATATTCGGCAAACTTCGTTTGAATAAATACAGACTACTTCTGTTATATCAGTCAGCCTGTTATGTGCCATGCGTGATACACGCTTAAGCGATCATGTATCTTTCAATACATGACTCACGAGGCAGATATTTTCCCAAAATAGGTTGCCATTTTTTCTGCGGTAGACCAGTTGTCATCCAAGACCCGGTCTCTCCTGCTATTTACCCATTGCTGGGGGAGGGGAGAGAAGACGAGGATACATACCTTTCCCAAGGATATTCACTAAGTGAATGTAATGGATTCGACTGGAATCTGTTCTTGGCTCTCCGATTCCTCAATCAGAGCCGGTATCCATTACTCCACCGTGATTCCAACTGTTATATCAGTAACAACATTAATCTAAAATGTTTTTTTTAATGAAAGTATTTTAAAGTAATTGAAGATAGACTCTGTTACATCTAAACCTGATGCTGTTTTTGCTCCATTCTAATTGAACGCTTTTTCTGATCGACCAGCTGGATATGGCTGCAAGTTATATATAAAAGAATCCAAAACAATTAATATCTAAGATGTCAACCTCGATTTGTGACAAAATCTCGGCTCCGATAAAAAATGTTAGCCAATCATTTTTTTTTTTTTTAAGTCGGGCTAAGTCACAAATTCATTTTTATTTAATGAAGCTCTGAGAAAATTTTAAAAAGATGATGATTTATTATTGGTAGCTTCTTCGATCATATCTCACCCATCCCTAAACAATTATGGAAACCAAGAAATTGCTCGTCACTCCATAACCAGTATTCTGTAGAGCCTCCCGAATGAACCTACTTCGATTTATCAGAACGTTATCGTGGACTAGAATGCTATTATTGCTCGGAAATGCATTCCTGGGTGTTTTGGTGATTTTTGTTTTTTTGTTTTTTAATCATTTCACCAGAAGCAACACAATAAAGCCACTAAGATGCAAGGGGTTAATGAGTGTTAGATAGTATGAAAAAAAAACTACTATTAATGAAAGAGAGAGCGATAAAAGAACCAGAATTAAGAAGACAGACTATAACCGTTGATATTACATTTAAATGTTTGATGATCAAACTTGACTGAGAAGCAAGAAGCCGGAAAAGAGTTCTACAAGCGAGAAGTGCAATAGAAGAAACTGTTAGCATAGAACTTACGGTTACATCTAGTCATTTCAACTGTAAATTGATTAGACTTTGCTGCCAATCTAGTACTGTACTTAAATTCATAAAGTCTAGGTAACATAGCGGAAAGTTCATCCGAACAATTACCATGAAAAGATTTATAGAAAAGACACAGGAAAGCAACATTACGGCCGTCGGAAAGGAACTGAAACAGAAATGCCAGGTCAGAACCAATAATATTGAAAATTCGTCTTTGAATTTTATCAAGAATCTCTAAATATATAAATATATAACAGCAGCGCCAGACCAGATGCGGCAGCAATATTCAAATAGTATACTTATAAATCCGTAAGATAGATTCTGGCGAGAAAAATATTACCTACCACGTCATTCTTAGCTGAAAACTTACCAATAGATTCAGTATACTGTTTCCACTTCATGTCAGCTGAAAACTTTAGTCCGGGAAAGTGCAAGGTGCCACTCACCTGGAAGTAAGCATCATCTGTGCTGATGGATGGAAAAGGGGTTCTCTGAGATGATTAAAAGACAAAAGTTTCCTCATTGAGGCGTTAAAATTGACAAGCCATCCTTTGCCCCCACTTAATAACAGATTGTAGGTAATTTTTTAGATCAGCTTCCAATATGAGTTTATCGAACCGATCAGACTTTACTCCTGTCTATTGACAGGAGTAAATAGTTGTGCTATCTGCATAGATACCGAATTAAGAACTGATAACACCGGGTAGGTCATTTATAAAAACTAGACACAATGTAGGTCAAAGGATAGGGTTCTGGGGTCAACTGCATTTATGCAAAAAATATCCAATAGTGGCGATTCAAGATAACTTTCATTTAGCGATTTGATAAAAAAGACGGAATCACTTCAAAACTTAGTCCAGAAATATTGTAATCTTTCAACTTGTGAAGAAGACCACTATGCTAAACTATATCAAATGCATTCGAGATATCCAATGCAACAGCCTGAATTTTAGTAATTTTATCTAAAGCTTGATAAACTCTTCCAGCAATAATCGTTAACACATCATCAAATGAGTTTAAAAAGCTAAAGAGATATTGCCTATCTGAAGAAAGTGTTATGGGATTGTCATATGTCGATAACGAGGCCGAACTTCCAAAATGAAACGTTTCATTTTTACGTCACAATTGAAGCCACTTAACAGTATAACGTGAGTCATCCCCTTCGAATTTACGCACAAAGTTTAATTAGATGTTTGCAATCATTTACGCAATCTTTCCTTCGTACCAATGTCCAAACAACTCTTCTCTAGGTAAGATGTTCGACGAATAGTGATATTTTAACCAAGTTAATCTGTTATATTTATATCCCTACGTTAAGCGGCTACCGAGCAAACGTTCTGAAACGAAAGCAAATAGAATCGAAAGCGTGTATTATTGAGATGCAGTTCTTCTCAAGGCACAATTCCTAAATTTGTCTGACGGAGGCTAAAACAACTGTTCAGGTCAGACCAGGTGCTGATCACCACAAGGTTTTTGCAAAAAATGGACGACCAGGCCTAGGTAGCTCCACTACATTATTTTATTAATATGAAGTCACTTCTATAGCATTTTATCATCAAAATTGATTAGCGCTATACGTTTAATTTCCTCACTCAATGAAACTAAAATACAACCAGACTAAAAGACACTGACATTAACAGTAACTGTTATCACATATTTGCAATGAATTTTTAATTCCCCTGTTATTGCATTTTGGGATATATATATATATATATATATATTTCATATAGTGCTCAAAATTAAAAATATTAAAACATTTTTAATAATACAAATAGACCATTAATAATATTATTTTTATATACAGAAATCTCCGAAGGAAGTCGGGGAAATAATTTAAATGTTAAGTAATTTTTCTGCATATAAAAATAATATCATATATATATATATATATATATATATATATATATATATATATATATATATATATGTGTGTGTGTGTGTGGAAATTTTCTCAATGTTAACCTATAGAAAAAGACAATATTTATAAATGTAAAAGACAATAGGAAAACTGTAATAGTAACCGCTGTGTTTCGTTCAATGTGGACTTTAAAAAAAAAGTCCACATTAGACATAATGCGTCTGCTAATATTACACTTTTCCTATTGTCTTTTACATACATACATACATACATATATATATTCTTTTCAATATCTCCATACTTCTTTCGAGTAAAAATGTTATTTAAATGCATAAACTTCTAATTTTTTAAATGTATAATACTCAAAATAATCACAAACGAAAATAATATAAAGCATCAATTACCTTAAAAATATATTCAACAACAACTTTTTAACTTTTGCTTATTAGACATTGAATCACATAATTTCGCATTTGCCATAATTTACTTAGACGTTTCAAAATATTTTTTTAAAAAGTAAAAACCGAACGATATCTTTTTACTTCTGTTTATAAATACATGTTGCAAAAGAAAATCCTTACATGTTCTATGATGAAGTACATCATCACCAGAAGACGAAATGCGTGAGCTAAGATAAGTTTTGCTTTTGTCTCTCTCTCTCTCTCTATATATATATATATATATATGTGTGTGTGTGTGTTTGTGTGTGCGTGTGTGTGTGTGACACTTCAGATATATTTAAAATTGATTTTATCAATGTTAAATGCTTTTATCGATTGAGCCACAGAGGAGCCTTTCGGTTAGCAAGGTCGATTTTTACTGTTTTTAAACTACAATTCTCCATGATTTTCTCTCGTACATTCATATCTGCTCGATGCGTATCCAAATGACGTCACACATTATGAACTGGACAACGTCCGACAATTAAATTAGAACATTTTTTATGTTTATACGTTCTTTTTTTTTTTTTTTTATATAGATACAAATATTTAAGTAAATGCTCTGTTTATAATAAACAGTATGAACGACATTTACCGGCCTGAACGTTCGAGAAATTTCATAGAATATATGCGTCCTCGGGCAGGAATCGAACCTGTATCCTACACGGAACCGTCGTATAGCCTGACATGTTATAACAGTTTAGCTACGAAGAGGCATCTGGTTAGCAATGTCGATTTTACTGCTTTTATTGTCGGAGGATGCATATTTTCTATGGAATTTCTCGGACATTCAAGCCGGTAAATGTTGGTATTAATGTTTATTATAAACAGAGCATTTACTTAAATATCTGTGTCTATATAAATAACGTGTAACAATAAAATATATTAAAAGGCTATTATGCAAAAGAATCCCTTTTGTATTAGTCATAGATAGAAATAAATTCAAACACAACTTTGATCTAAAAATGTCATACATATTGAAAGAGAAATAGCTTAATTAGACGGAAAAATCTCGCGAGTGTTCGTAAGAATCTTATCTAAATAAAAATATGCGTCCCGGAGTTTTTCCAATATCTCCATTCAAGAAAGAATTAATCCTTTCCCAAACCAACATACATCAGTATAAAAGTATTAGAAAATTAAAAAAAAAAAAAAATTGTTAAATTCCTAACGTCATTTACATTGTTCGGACTATCATCCTCATCTTTGTTGCCATATTCATTTCAACGTTTCAGCCGTTGTACGCTCCGGCCTTATTCAGGTGGTTAGAATGTTGAACTTTACCCTTTGTTTCGTTCACTAGGGTAGACTGTTCTAGTTCCACGTGCCATGTTTGATGAATGTCAGTTATCAGTTATCTCCTGTTAATTCCCCTCTCCAAGTTCTCCACTGCCTTAACCGGGTATTGAACTCACACACTTTGGGTCCTATCACTGAATCTAACTAACGCCTTTATCTACTGTGCTATGTGTCCTTGAGAATATAGCACGTGGAACTAGAACAGTCTACCCCAGCGAGCGAAATAAAGAGCTCAGTTCGACATTCCAACCATCTGAAGAAGGCCGTAGCGTACAACGGCCGAAACGTTGTAATAAATACAGCGACAAAAATGAGGACAATAGTCCGAATAATATTAATAGTGTACATAATACCTTATTTCAGAAGTATAGACAGATAATAAAGGATTTAGTTTGACATTCCAACCACCTGAAGAAGGCTGGAGCGTACAATGGCCGAAACGTTGTAATAAATATGGCGTTAAAGTTGAGGACAATACTCCGAATAATATAAATAGTGTTCATAATACCTCATCTTAGAAATATAGACAGATAATAAAGGGTTTAGTTCGACATTCCAACCACCTGAAGAAGGCTGGAGCGTACAACGGCCGAAACGTTGTGTTATATATGGCAACAAAGATGAGGACAATAGTCCGAATAATGTAAATAGTGTACATAATACCTCATCTCAGAACTACAGACATATCCTAACCTCATGTTATTTAAAATATATAAATTAATCCGAAAGTAAAATATTTTAAATCTTACTTTGCATTAAAAAAAAAATTTAAGAACATCCTTTACTCACTTTCCTTTATTCGACATTGAATTGTGTCACTTGTCTTCCTCTCTGGCTTGCGTACACTTTTCGGCTAAACTGATGAACATTTATGAGTGTTTTAAATTTAACAATTTTGAAAAAAAAAAAACGATAATATTTTTGCTCTTGTATATAAATAATTGTTACAAAATAAAATCCTTGCATTTGCCTCGATAAATTCCCTCAGCGAACGAAACACGTCGGCTAAGATAAGTTTTCATTTTGTCGTTATTCATATTGTCCTTTTACAGATATATTCTCACTGAAATTTTACCAATTCATATTTTTCCAGTGTTATTTGTACAAAATCGAATGCTACACACTCGGCCGGAATTTGAACTCAGCACGCCGATTCATGGGTGATAAAAAGCACACCAACAGAGAGAAAGTAAAACTCGTAATAAATTAATCTGTTCTGTTTGATTTAAATCTGACTCCATTTGCTAGCTCCACTAGTTTGGATTTTTACAACCCACAGAGTCGAAACACCCTCCATGTTCCATTTGTAAGGTACTTACGCGCAAATACCCATAGGGAAGGTAGAAATCAATCTGCTCTACACAGCTATGGGTTAAATAGTAAGACTTGTATGTGGAAAATCATTGTTAATCTCGAACATTTGTTAATGCAATATTCAATCGCAAAAAATTATTCTTACATTACAAAATATGTTTCAGTGTTTCAGCTTTAAATAGCCTACAAAGGGTTGATAAGCTGTAAAAAATTAAATTAATCAATACCATTTGTAAAGCAGAAATTTCACTCACGCAGTTTCTTCGCATGAACCGCTATTTTGTGTAAAAAAAAAACTCCGGAGAGGATGATTTCCAGTTCACTACAATCTTAAGCAATTCACATCTAGTGTCAAACATTATCTATCATCCATATCCTCATAATCTGCAATTCATACTATCTGAAATATCTCTTGTTCCTTGAATTGGAAGAAAGTTTTGTGAAAGAAAATGTTTGATGCTAATAGAAATAGTTGGTCAAAATTGTAAAAAAGTGAACACTGAAAAAATAATAATTTTAGTTTTTGGATAACCGTATATGATTGCCTTATGTTACATGTAGAGATGATAAGAAGCAATAAGTCTTCACCTACATTCTTTTAGAAAGCGTTGAAGTACCCAAATGAACTGCCAGAGGACCAGATAGATCATCAGACGCACGATGCGAATGAGTATAATTTTCTCAGTTATGTTATCTCTTTTCTTAAGCAACAGTTCGTTCCTTTCCAGTCGCCTTTGTTATTCCACCTTTTAGATCGACCCTGTGTACCAAAGGTCGTAAATTCAAGGCGTTTGTGTTCTTTATTTTTCGAAAGAAAGTCTTTCGTCGATGCATTTCTTTTTCTGGACACGTTTTAGTGTATTCCTGGCCATTTCAACTGAGTTGAATACGCCGACGACATTACAATTTTGTCTCTTGGGCTAAAATCAAGCCGTTGGCAAAAAGAACATAATAACAGACTTGAACAGAGAATATTTTTTGTTGAATGGCGAAGGTGTTCGGTGATTGAACAATGGCGAAAATTTTGTTGGGCTTAAAGGAGATAAAAAAAAAAAAACAGGAAGGGGAAATTGATGGTTGGAGATGAAAACCAGCAGATGCGAGATGGTGAGAGAAGGTTAACAGGTATGAAAAATATCGGTGATCAATCATGTAGGAAAAGAAGGGAGAAAGAGAAAAGAAGTCGGTTACCAGATAAGAAAGAAGGAAGCAGACGACAAGAAAATGAAGGGAGCACACGACAAAAGAATGAAGGAAGCAGACAAGAAGAAAAAAAATGTAGGTGACAAGTAAAAGAATGAAGAAGTTTAAAAGAAACAGACGACATAAAGTTCCGACCGTTGTCCTCATCTTTATTGCCATATTCACGACGTTTCAGCCGTTGTACGGTTTGGCCTTCGTCAGGTGATATTAATGAATATGGCAATAAAGATGAGGATAACAACCCGAACAATTTAAATGGAGTGAATAATTATAATACCACATCTTAGAAATATAGACAGATGAGGAAGTAAAGTTATTGACGAAAATTCAAAGATGAGAAAATGTCTAGAAAATAAAGAAAGAAAGAAAGAAAGAAAGAAAGAAAGAAAGAAAATAAGAAAGAAAGAAAGAAAGACAGAAAACAGATTAAAGGGAAATGGATGCGAAGAAGGAAATTCCAAAGGCAACGTAAGAAAGAAATAAAGAAAGAAAGAAAGAAAGAAAGAAGACAGATTGAAGGGAAATGGATGCGAAGAAGGAAATTCCAAAGGCAACGTAAGAAAGAAAGAAAGAAAGAAAGAAAGAAAGAAAGAAAGAAAGAAAACAGATTAAAGGGAAATGGATGCGAAGAAGGAAATTCCAAAGGCAACGTAAGAAAGAAATAAAGAAAGAAAGAAAGAAAGAAAGAAAGAAGACAGATTAAAGGGAAATGGATGCGAAGAAGGAAATTCCAAAGGCAACGTAAGAAAGAAAGAAAGAAAGAAGAAATCACGTAAACAAAAGGAAAAAAAATCGGTTGAGAAGAATGGATAAAAGAAGTTATGATGATCATACATATATGTATATATTTCGTAGACTCTCCTGTCGTATTCAACGTATAAGGGTCAAGCAGCACAGTTACTAGGAATCGATAGCCAGAGACCAACATATATGATTTGATTATAGTGGTGAAGGCTTTGAGTAGAACCAACCACACTTTTTGAAGTTCAGAGACTTTGTGCACTACGTGCCACAAGGTCCTCAAACAACTCTACTAGACCAGTTGCCATCAAAAGCTATACAACCCAGTCTGTACTTCTGCTAACCATAGCTGGGGGAGAAGAAGTGCAGTAATATTAGCATTAGTATTATTATGGACTAGCAGTAGAGCCCGGCGTTGCCCGGGGATGTAACAGTAAGAGATAGATCAAGTATCGACCATCATAAAGACTGAAAAATAAAATTGACAAAGATTATTGTTTAAGGTTGACGGACACGCATATCTTAATTAGTTATATATATATATATATATATATATATATATATATATATATATATATATATATATATATATTTTACGAATTGGTCAAACCCAAACTCAAACAAAAAAACATTGTTTTCAATCATTATGAGTCTAACGATTGAATAGAATTTTATTATAAACAATTGTCTTGTAAATGGAATTTTTAAAGCATTCTGAATGCAAAAATAAAGAAAAAAGTGTGCAAGACAATAAGAAACACTACCTGCCAAAAAAAGTGAAGATTTGTTGAAATCGGTTGAAAAATGTAGGAAATCCGATCCCATATATAAACGAACGCACACACACACACACACACACACACACACACACAACCAAATTGGGTTTTATAATAAGTATAACTCGATATTAATAAGTATAACTCGATATGAGTTGTCCCCCTTTCATTAATCATGTTTTCAAATTGATTTCGTGCAAAAACAATTGTGTTTTTCCAATTTTTGGCGCTGTCAGAACCACCGCAAGGTAACTTTAGGTAGTCCTGTGAAGTTTTGTTGAAATCGGTTGAAAAATGTCGGAAATCCGATCCAATATATAAACGTACAGACACACACACACACACACACACACTATCTGCGTTTTATAATAAGTAAGATTCCAAGTCATGATCCACTACTCCACTGTATATCTTAAGTTCGAAAGGCGAAGAATTAAAATAATTAAAAAATTGTTTTTAAAACTTATTTAAATCTAACGTTGGATTCAAAAGCAAACAATGCATATATATATATATATATATATATATATATATTGAGTGCATAAAAATTTACGCACAGATGCAAAACTCTTATCTGATATTTACCTAATCCCATTCATAGGCATGTCCCCACAATCAATGTAATACATGCGTCGGAATACTCAGAACCTACTCCTTTATTATAAGTCACTGGTTTGATGGGACCCCCTTTAAGAAGACGAGAACAGAACGATGCATCTCGCTTTGAGAATACGCCAGATATGAGCAAAATATACTGCATCTAACCATCTACTTACGAGTATAAATATAACATGAGGTAAGCTTTATGTTCGAGGCTCCAGTGGAAAAATTACGCAGTCAATATTCTGACTTTTATTTTATCCTTCTTTATAATAAAAATACTTATTTTTTCATTAGTAACTGTAGATGTTTTTATAAAATTAACAGACACATATGCGCACGCACACACACAGAGACACACACGAATATATATATATATATATATATATATATATATATATATATATATGAAAATTTTTCGGAGTTAACCTGTAGAAAAGACAATATTTATAAATATAAATGACAATAGAAAACTGTAGTTATTGCTTACGCGTTTCATCCAATGTGGACTTTCTCAAAGCAAAAAACGAAATGAATTTAATTAAAGAATGTTACTAATAATAACAAAAAACAGAATGTCCTTAGCAAATGGAGGAATGTAGAGAACGCTATTTTCATATTGTTAACTGGAAATAACGACAGTATTTGTCACGTGTGGAGAATATTGTCATTATAATAATTATATTGGAACCTTAAAATTGGTCTATTTTTTTTTTAATATATATATATATATATATATATATATATATATATATATATATATATATATATATAAACTGTCAGGGTTTCGATACTTGGTGGTGGATGCGCACTGCTGATGAGTCCCAATTATAGGACGAAACAGTGCTTCCTCTATTTCCTGTTGAGGTTTCTATCAAACTCAATGAATCAATTAAATATATATATATATATATATATAGGACTAATACAAAAATATACTATATTCAGCACACCGACTTCAGAGTTTCGTAAAAGAACCTTTTCTGTAATCATTCTCTCCTCTCGTCAGAAGATATCTTGTTATTTTTATATTAAGTGAAAATAATAATTTATGCTCTCTTTATCCATGTTAGGTTGTTTTACACTTTGTGTGTGTGTGTCTGTGACTGTGTATGTGTGTATGTGTACGCGTGTGTATATGTGCATACGTGTGTATACGCGTCTATATATACACATGTGTAGAATGTCATTATTATTTCTCCTTTTGATAATTATATTGTCTTCTTATTCTCTTTCCTTATTCCTTTTTCTTTCTTTTTTTCTCTCTTTCAACTCTGAATGTCAAAGATGATGTAAAAATGACATTTCCGGTACATACATGTGTGTGTGTGTGTGTGTGTGTGTGTGTGTGTGTGTGTGTGTGTGTGGTAGCTATTCATGAGATCACAAGAATAATTATCCCTGCGCTATAACTGTGTCTGTTGCCGATGCCCACTCATGGGCTATGAAATGACTCTTAAAACCAAGAAGGCTTTTCAAAGGTCGATTACACGGTTGACAAATTTCTTTTGGATATTTGTTTCTCCTGTGATATTACGGACCTCCCCATGCTTGTAGAGTCAAAAGTTCTTCTTAATACCTATGACAAATCAAGTTGTCCTGATTACGGTAACAACTGATGTCGCTTTCATGACTCATAATGTGACAATGTATCCCAGCCGCAGATAAGCGAACACGGCCACATATTTCACAAACCCAATGAATCATATCGGGATTTGTTACAATCTATATTTCTAGTTTCACGTTTTACTGCTTCAGTTGAAGCGTTCTTCGGTATAGAGAATAAATCCAAAAATTAGAGATAGACACTACTCTTTACATTTATGTACATTTCTTTCTATGTGCCGTGTCCTTTGAGGACGTAGGCGATCATGGATCTCCACCTCCCTCTATCTCTTGCAGCTCTTAATAAGTTCCTTCCCTCTGCCATCTCTCCTTGACCACTTGCTCAAGCTCACCAGGTATGTCACGCGTTGTTTTCCCTTGTCTCTCTTTCCCTCTATTCGATCCGTGAGTATCAGATTCTCCAGGCCCTCTTTCCTCATTATGTGTCCCAGAAACTTCAGCTGCCTCTTTCTGATGTTAAGTATAAGCTTCCTCCTTGTTTGCAACCTCTCTAAGATCTCATCGTTGCTTACACGCTTGGTCTATGATATCCTTAGCATCCTTCTGTAGAAACACATCACCTTGAGTCTCTTCTTCATCTTTGAGGAAATCGTCCAACATTCGCTGCCGTAAAAAAAGGACAGATGTCACGTAACAGTTCAGTATTCTTTTCATTGTTACCAGAGAAATTCTCCTGTCTCGCAAGTCTGCACAGATTTTCAATATACACATATAAAGTAATATATTACATCACACATTATGAAATGGACAAAGTCCGACAATTATTTTAGACATTTTTTTATATGTTTATACTTTTCTTTTATAGATACAAATATTTAAGTAATTGCTTTGTTTATAATAAAACAGTAAAATCGACATTGCTAACCGGAACGCTCATCTATGTCTCAATCTGTAAAAGCACGTCAGGCTATATGACGGTTCCGTATAGGATACAGGTTCGATTCCTGTCGGAGGACGCATATTTTCTATAAAAATTTCTCGGACATCTCGGTAAATGTCGTTAATACTGTTTATTATAAACAGAGCATTTACTTAAATATTTGTATCTATAAAAAAAAAAGAACGTATAAACATAAAAATGTCCCAAATTAATTGTCGGACTTTGTCCATTTCATAATGTGTGACGTCATTTATTGACATTTGGATACGCATCGAGCAGATATGAATGTACGAGAGAAAATCACGGAGAATTGTAGTTTAAAAACAGTAAAATCGACCTTGCTAACCGAAATGCTCCTCTGTGGCTCAATCGATAAAAGCACGTCAGGCTATATGACGGTACCGTGTAGGATACATGCTTGAATCCTGTCGGAGAATGCATATTTTCTATGAAAATGTCTCGGACATTCAGGTCGGTAAATGTCGTTAATACTGTTTATCATAAACAGAGCATTTACTTAATTATTTGTATCTATAAAAAAAGAACGTATAAACATAAAAATGTCCTAAAAGAAAGATATGTACACGAGCCATGTTCTGAAATAGCCACTTCATCTATCGACAGTAATAGGCATGTCATGCATGACGTCTAACTTAACCAGAAATAACTTCTTTTAATCATTTCACCCCAAGCTAGACAAAAAAGCTACTAAGACGTGAAAAGAATGCTGAGAAATCATGATTAAGGAGAGAGAACATGTTTTCCTCTCCTTAATAATGCCTTTTTTTCTCATATTCCTCCACACTTCTTGCATTTTAGTAATTTAGGTGTACAAGAACAGGAACAAAAAAGACAAAAGATAACGATTGTCATTGAATTGTTTAAAATCCTTGTTGGAAAGCAAGATGCTGGAAGAGCGTTCCACAAGCCAAAATTGCGAGAGAAGACACTGCTAGCATAGAACATGCGGTTGCATCGAGCTATTTCAATTGTAAAATAATGAGACGTAACCGCCAGCCTAGTGTTGCGCTTGAATTCATAGAGTCTCGTTACCAAAAAAGAAAGCTCATCATAACAATGACCAAGAAAATATTTATAGAAAAGGCAGAGCTTAGCCTCGTTACGACGAAGGGGAAATGACTGAAGCCGTATACCAATAACATTGCCTCTATAGAAGTGATTTTTAATATTGATTTAAATATTATTTACCTATTTTACATTATTACTAATATTTAATTCATTAAGAGTTGTATAGAGATAATAATATATTAGATTCATACAAATCATTACTAAATTAATCATTTATCAAAATAGCTTTAAACGAATTCTCAAATCAGATTTTATAGATTGACACAACAGAATCACAAAGAGCTTTATCAATTAACAAAACTGCAAAATTTGAAGACTTCCAACACAAGCAGCAACACCAAAATGGAGAGCATTTCATTTTTTGCTAAAGTTCCCCCAATACAAGGCCCAAGAGACACTCAAGAGATAGTATTATTAAATGAGGTGTGTGATATGAATGTAAGATGGAGTAAGTTAAAAATGAGAATATGGCCTGTCCAGGGAAGCCTCTACATGGGAGTCTGTAGATCGAAGAAAAAAATAAGGACATAATGTTGACTTACCAAGCTACCTTAAAAAAGAATTTTGGCGAGGAAACGGCCCTCAATACCAGAAACATAGAGGACAATGGACTTGCAAATCCTATTTTCTTGAAAGGGGAAGATTTCACCCGATCGAAACGCTAACCGTTCAGTCAATGAATAATGAATGTTTCCGTATAAAGCAACGGTTATTTTCACAATAACCATTACCAACCGGCCACATTATTGTATATTACGAATATCGTTATATAAAACTAAGTACATGGAGATATAGGCATATTAAAACCCGCAGAAACTGTACAGTCTCACTCGTCACATGTCAAACCCACGAGCGATATGGATAGAAAGAACAGAAGAGGTCAAGGTCAGAACAACTTAGTTTGCCACGTTTGCAATAATCATCGCGACTCACTTGCTGACTTCAAGGGCTATCGCCATTCTCTTCTTCTATATGCCGAGTCCCTTCGGGACGTTGGCGATCATGGATCTCCACAACTTCCTGTAGCTCTTAATTAATGTTCTCGTTTTGTTTTCTCTTCTAAATCTTGTTCCGCCATTAAGTACGTTAAGTGGTTATGCGTTGGTATTCACTGCCCCTCTTACCTTGAACCTGCCCTGTGATTATCAAATTCTCTAAGTCTGCTTTCCTCATTATATGCCCTAGAAATATCAACTGTCGCTTCCTGATGTTATGCATAAGTGTCCGTTTTTTTTTTAAAAAAAAAAAAAACTTCATCGTTGCTCACGTGTTCGTTACATGATATTCTCAGAATCATTCTGTAGACGGTGGAGTGATATTTCATAAGAGTTCAGTACTCTTTTCTCAGCCAGTTATGTACCATACGTGATACACGCTCAGGCGATCATGTATCTTTGGATACATGACTGACGAGGCAGATTCTTTTCCCCGCAGTAGGTTGTCATTTCTTTCTGCAGTCTCGCTCGGATTGTGGAATTGAAGAGCCGAGTTCGAATTCCAGTTGATTCAATTACATTCACTTCCGTGCTAATACCCTTGGGAAAGGTATGAATCCTCTTCTTCTCCCCCAATTCAGGTTCTATAGATTTGGATGACAACTGGTCTACCGCAAAAAGAAATGGCAACCTACTGCGGAAAAAAATCTGCCTCGTCAGTCATGTATCTTTCGATTCACGATCACCTAAGCGTGTACCACGCATGGCACATAACGAACTGATTCTTTTCTCGGTTTCTAACGATTTTGTTATGTTTCTTACGAGAAATAAATATATTTTACAAGTTTTATACGTATATATACGTGTGTGCCTTACATATCTTGAGAAGGTCATACAAGATAACAGCTATGTATGTAGGTACCGGGAGTAAGAGCAAAATTGTCCAAATCTTGTAGCGGCAAAATTGTTCAATTGTTAGATTCAGCTTTGAACCGTTGTAACTTAGAAATGATTAAAGGTATCTTACTGGAATTCTGCGATGCTCTTATAACGCTATTGGAATCTACTTTGAGCAATAAAAATGTATAATTATTCTCCAAGCTTAACAAAAGAATCGCGATGAAATCTATCATAAATAAAAATAACATGTTCATCATTAATTAATCATAGCTAAGGATCGGAAGCTATATATTTCGATTATAGGTGCAAATCAATTTATAATTACATGAATCATTCATACAAAAACAAATATAGAGGTTAATGATTTATTGAAATTGTTTGCGAAGATGTATTCTCGCCATTTAAATCATTAACCTCTATATTTGTTTTTGTATGAATGATTCATGTAATTATATATATATATATATATATATATATATATATATATATATATATATATATCATCTCAACTTAGAGCTAAAGTGATAAATTAGAAACATATATATATATATATAAATTCCAATATCATTTTCCAATTTATTCAAGATGATCTTCGCCCTTTCTAACCTTCTAACTTTCTGTCCTAGAGTAACAAGTTATCTCACACATTCCATGTACGAATTCATTTTCAAGTCTTTTTTTCACTGCCCATTGGACTGTCATAGCTGAAACTTCTATCCCATGTGACAAGCGTCTTATGGGTTGAGGTTTTAATTTATCTCTTTATCTCTAAGTTGAAATGATGATTCCTCTTCTTGTTGAGACTACCTGGTCCAGCTTTCCTCTCTACTGTCCCCTCTTTTTTAAACTTATTCACCATTTCCTTGGTGATCCTTGAATGATCATTGAAGGTGGAAGACAGTATGAATGTTGGTACCATTACTGAAGGCCTGAATGATCTTTTCCTCTCACCATTGCTCATTTGCGAAAGCAGTGGTGCTAACACAAAACAATTTCAATTCTAGCTGAATAACCCAAATGGTTTTCTAATGATTCTTACAACAAATGGTGTCAAGATGGCTAAACGACTTATCTGAAAAGCTGAGAAAAAAGAAAGCCAATTAGTTTCGTAGTTTTTTAGATATTAAACATTTTGTGAGATGGAAAATTATGCTGTTATATCCGTTATGTAGAAATGCATTTATCTACATATGTAAATTCCATAAAAACATGCAAAACTTATAAATGGCAGAAAATGGAAAACTGTAAACGCATTAAATTTAAAGTAGCGATGAGCATATAGTGTATGAATTTCGTTGCCTAGTACAACTCTTTTTCTTATCATAAATCACTTATCTATATCAGACATACTACCACTTGAGTAGATGCCTCACATATCACTTATCATATCAAAGTGCCATAAAAACATATAAGCACCCACGATTTACAAGATCTCTTAAGGAAAATTCACAAAAGATTCTATATAAATCAAATTACCGGATTCGTGACGCTGTGAGAGAGGCCCTGCATATAAAACATCTCGCTCTCACTATCAACCTCACCTTATTCAACAGTGGTGATAGGTCTTTTCCAAAACAAAAGAATGACGCTCACTTGAATTTGAGCCGTGCTCAACATGCGAAGCTCTTCAACTAGTATTGAAAACAACATGAAATAACATCTTATAGAGTCAAATGCGAAGAGAAATTAGCAATACCAAAAAACACCCCACCTTGAAAATGTGGACGAAAGTGCTTGGGACAATGAACAATACGAAGAATTTTTGCACATCCTTACTCCAGCCAAAAGGAAAATTGTAAGAATGCTGTTAAAACTAAATAAAACTTAATCATATTTTCCTTGTCTGTTATATTCGTCGAAACATATTTAAAGCAAAGGCTTCTGTCCACACACACACACACGCATATATATATATATGTATATATATATATATATATATATATATATATATATATATGGCCGGTTGATTAGAACGTTCGATTTCTGACCATGACAGCCGGATTGGATTCTCACCATGGTCGGTTTGTCAGGATGTTTGTTTGATGTTATTGGACTGGATCGAGGTCGATCCCTTTGGAAAGTGTCTGAAAACCATATCACGGGTTGACCCAAGCCTTGTGAGTGAAATTGGGCAGGCAGAACTCTTGTGGGCCGCCAATAGCTATGCTAGCATAAAGCCACAAGTCGAGGGCTTGAACGTGTTGGCCTTTTTCAGATTGTTGCTCACGCTAGATAACACGCTCTTTCTCAGAAAAGGGAACTAAGGTCTGCTCAGCCTAGTTGCAGTATAAACCAGAGGTGGAAAACTGTAGGTGTTGAGCAAAACACAAAATGTGCCTGAGAGAGCGTTTGCAGTAGGGATTGGCTAGCCGCCCTGGGAGGCGGGCATCCTCGAATACGAGTGACCAGTTATTATTATTATAAATATGCATGTATGTATCTATGTACGTATGTTGGTAAGTACGTATGTATATAAGAATTTATGTATGTAGATATGTACATATGTATGTATACATGTTGGTATGTACGTATGTATATAAGAATTTATGTACTTACGTATGTTTATATATATATATATATATATATATATATATATATATATATATATTAATATATATGTATAATCATAGGAATATCTTTTCAAGAAATCGTAAAGCAGGGTATCGAGCCTGACTACATAAACAAGTCCAAATAAGTTTTCAAAAGATACCGCCCAAAGGCATCGAAAGACTTGATCAACACTCCCCACCCAACTTCTCGTTTCTTGAATATGTTACGAGAGATGAAAAAGTGAACCCAGAAGATACAAAAGGAATAGCAATCGTATGACATTACTTTTCCCGCCCGAGGCTTGTATAACTGGTGCAACACGCGGTCCAATTTCGGCTGGCGAGAAATTACATTTACAACGGCCTTTTATTCAGATGCGAATAATTGAACAAGAAGATCACAACAGCGACCTCTTCTCCTACCAATGATACCCAACATTATATCGAGGCCAAAAGCTACGTGTATATATATATATATATATATATATATATATATATATATATATACGTGTTTTAGCTCTCTCTCTCTCTCTCTCTCTCTCTCTTTCTGTGTGTGTGTGTATGTGAGTTCCAGGTTAATGGAAAAGTTCTCAGTTCCATCTTTTGCACAATGCTAAGAAAAACTTTCGAAATGTCTTTGAAGTTTAGTCAAGTCTTTGTTGCCTGATCACTCGGTCAACAGTAGTTGATCATTTACAATCCTAAGTAATAATTTCTGAGACTTACAAATAAGGTTACACGTTAATTTACTACCAGTTAACATTGAAATAATAGTCCTTAGTTATATCATTTATATATATTCGAATGCTCTCATCTTTGTTACCATCACGACATTTCGGTTGTTGTAACCTGCATCCTTCTTCAGGTGTGTTATAGAGTAGCTAGCACCCCATCAGCACTCTACCAGATGGCCTGGCTCATAGCCTTAACTAGTCTACGAATAAGGGCTTCAACAATTTATTAATAAATTGATACAAAGCTGATTAATATTCGGATTGATCTTACTTCGTTTGGCTATACAGCATTTGATCCTCCTCTATTCCTTGTAAGTTGTCTTGTTAATTGTTTTGTAACTTATTTTTCTGTGTTTTTTGTATGTATCCGTAAGCACCCGATACTGGTGCTGAATAAATATATTAAGCACCTCGACGATACAATAAGATGTCTGTCGATCCAGTTAACTTTCCTCCTTTTCCATCCGAGGCAATGGATTGATGATGACGTAGGTATCCGTATCTGAATCGAGGATGATCTTAAACAGAAACCCAATAATCACTACAAAGTTTTCCACAAAATAGGACTCAAGATAAAGTTTTCCCAAACTATGATGTGGAATTGAAATGAAAGCAATGACAGCCCCTACACTGAATCAGTCATAAAAATTTAAATTTATTATAGTAGATATAGTAGATATAATATATATATATATATATATATATATATATATATATATATATATATATATATATATATATATATATATATTATAGTAGATATAGAAATTAAGTATAGAATAAACTGCGCTGTAGGTAATTTCGCCCAAAACCACAAGTCGCTACAATAACAAATAATATATATGATAATAATATATGTGATAATAATATATGTGATAATAATATATATGATAATAATATATATGATAATATATGTGATAATAATATATGTGATAAAAATATATGTGATAATAATATATGTGATAATATATATATGATAATAATATATATGATAATATATGTGATAATAATATATGTGATAATAATATATATAATAATATATAATAATAATATATGTAATAATAATATATGTGATAATAATATATATGATAATAATATATGTGATAATAATATATGTGATAATAATATATATGATAATAATATATGTGATAATAATATATGTGATAATAATATATATGATAATAATATATGTGATAATAATATGTGATAATATATGTGATAATAATATGATAATAATATATATGATAATAATATATGATAATAATATATGTGATAATATATGTGATAATAATATATGGGATAATAATATATATGATAATAATATATATGATAATATATGTGATAATAATATATGTGATAATAATATATGTGATAATATATGTGATAATAATATATGTGATAATAATATATATAATAATAATATATAAAAATATATGTGATAATATATAATAATAATATATATGATAATAATATATGTGATAATATATGTGATAATAATATATGATAATAATATATGTGATAATATATGTAATAATATATATGATAATAATATATATGATAATAATATATGTGATAAAATATATGATAATAATATATGTGATAATATATATGATAATAATATATGTGATAATATATATAATAATATATGATAATAATATATATGATAAAATATATGTGATAAAAAATATATGTGATAATATATGTAATAATATATATATAATAATATATGTGATAATATATAATAATAATATATGTGATAATAATATATATGATAATAATATATGTGATAAAAATATATGTGATAATATATGTGATAATAATATATATGATAATAATATATGTGATAATATATATAATAATATATGTGATAATAATATATGATAATAAAAATATATGTGATAAAAATATATGTGATAATATATATATATATATAATAATATATGTGATAATATATGTGATAATAATATATGTGATAATAATATATATGATAATAATATATGTGATAAAAATATATGTGATAATATATGTGATAATAATATATATGATAATAATATATGTGATAATATATGTGATAATAATATGTGATAATAATATATATGATAATAATATATATAAAAATATATGTGATAATATATGTGATAATAATATATATGATAATAATATATGTGATAATATATGTGATAATAATATATATGATAATAATATATATGATAATAATATATGTGATAAAAATATATGTGATAATATATGTGATAATAATATATATGATAATAATATATGTGATAAAATATATGTGATAATATATGTGATAATAATATATATGATAATAATATATGTGATAATAATGTGATAATATATATGTGATAATAATATATATGATAATAATATATGTGATAAAAATATATGTGATAATATATGTGATAATAATATATGTGATAATATATGTGATAATATATATGATAATAATATATATAATAATATATATGATAATAATATATATAAAAATATATGTGATAATATATGTGATAATAATATATATGATAATAATATATGTGATAATATATGTGATAATAATATATATGATAATAATATATATGATAATAATATATGTGATAAAAATATATGTGATAATATATGTGATAAAAATATATGTGATAATATATGTGATAAAAATATATGTGATAATATATGTGATAATAATATATATGATAATAATATATGTGATAATATATGTGATAATAATATATGTGATAATAATATATGTGATATTTTATTGTACAACGAAATAAATCTTCTTCTTTTGCTGCATTTTTGTTTGCCCATCCTCTAGCAAGTGTTCCAAGAAATAAGACTCAAGATAAATCTTTCCAAAACAGAAACTATGATCTGAAATTGGAATGAAAGCAAATGATGACATCTACCCTGAATCAAGATGTAGAATTAGTAAATACTAAGCAATTCAAAGAAGAAAAAGTAATTGAACGAATATGTTACATCAGAGATAGGTTCGCCCAACAGCGCAAATTGGTACAAAACCAAAACATCAACCCGAAAACTCGTGTCATGTTCTTAAATATCCCTTCAGATCGAGGCATTTATATGGATACAATGCAAGGGAACAAAACCGATTCAGAAATATCTAAAATATCAGCTGTATACAACCGCTTTATATGATCGATGCTTAAAAATGGCTTCGAGCGAGTGAAGCCTGAAGGTCTTGAAGAAGACCAAACTTCTTTGAACATTGTGGACTGTCACTACAGAACCATAAACAAAGAACTGCATGAAATAAAAAAATCACATCACTTCAGAACTACCATCATCAGCAGCAATTATAATAGATAAAGTAAATAATGAAAATAAGAGGCACGGATTGAGGAATCAGAGAGCCGAGTTCAAATTAAAGTCAAATCCATAACATTCACTTATGTGCCAATACCCTTGGGAAAGGTATGAATCCTCTTCTTCACCCACCAAAGCTATGGGTAAATAGCAGAACAGACCGGAATTCTACAGCCTTGGATGGCAACTGGTCTACCTGTTACGGTTTTTTGTGTATATACTATGTAACTAGTGAGCGAGTCAAAGTGACTTAATTCCCTTTATAGTCTACCAATAGAAGATTAACCAATCGGGAGCCACAGAACACTGGATCCATCGTGTATAAAGGCGGCCATTTTTGTTTTCCTTCCCGGAAGGACAAGAGGCAACTTGTCTGGCGAACATGACAGACGGAAGAACTACGCTCTGCTACTTTGCTAGAATATCCGCTGCGAACCTGCACTACGCTTTCCTACTGTCTCCGAAATATTCACTGCCAACCTCTGGATTCTGTACTCGAAGACGACCGTCATGAAAATGTCTAACACTACCGCAGAAAGAAATGGCAACCTGCTGCGGGAAATATCTGCCTCGTTAGTTATGTATCAAAAGATACATGATCACCTAAGCGTGTATCTTGCATGGCACGTAATTGACTGAAATAATGAAGACGTTGACATTCCACACGACTTCAACTAAAAGGTTAGGAAGGAAACTCCCATCAATACTAGAAAGTGTGATAACAGTTACTGGACTCGAGAAAACTGTTTTCCTGAAAAACTGCTTTAAGAGAAATATTTTATAAATTTCAACCGAAAACAGTACTGGCTGCTCGGTCAATGAATACCAAATGTTTCCTTGTAGGGAAACGGCTATAATATTACCATTACTACTCGGAAAAAAATATGCACTGAACACCTTTTTAATTTATATGCTTATATTTTTCTCGTTAGGTCGTCTCGCCGTGTTTTGCGTGACATTGACAATGGTAACGGTAATATTAGCCGTTTCCTTATAAGGAAACTTTCGGCTTTCATTGACCAAGCAGCAAGTGCTACAGTTGAAATTTTATAAAATATTTCTACTAAAACAAATTTTCAGGAAAATAGGTTTATCGAATTCTGTAACTGTTATTGCTCAGAGTATGCCAGCTAATCAATGTCTATCGATGAAAGCGGCCTCAATATTTACACGAGTGTCAAAACTTGACTGTCTTAATTGAAGTAGTTTGGGTCAATGATTAATTTTTTTCAATACCCTATCCCTTCAGGATATACGCAATCCTGACTCTTCTTATATTTTGTTTCTTTAATATCTGTGAATTTCAATGACTTCTCCTGGTGAACTGGTTTCCGATTGGCTTTTCCGAGGTTTTCAATTTAGTATAAACCTCTCTTAAACTAAGTGCCATTCACACTCAAGTTATCCTACTAACTAAATAGGTATTTGGGGAGAGATGGATTCGTGCCTTTCTTGACAGCAGGCATTTGAACTAACTTCACCGTTTTCATTTTACACGTCGATAATCATGATGCTCTCCGCAATCCAGTATGATTTTCTGAAGAGAGGTGATAGCAGGTTATGTATGGCTCATAATCCTACAGAAGTGATGCATTGTGTGAGCCAAGATGTCTTCCGAGAGGCAGTGGAATAGTTTGGCCAATGTTCTGCCTGGAAACTTGATACTACCATTTGTATGGTGGAATGTATTCTTTCGAAAGAGAATGCTGACAGCAGGCACAAAAACCATGCTGCAATTGACTGATTCGTTTTCTACGGATTATCAACTAATTGAAGGTTATTTAATACCAGAAAATATGTTTTTAGATGGTACGGATTTTTTTTTTTTAGATAAGAATGATATAAGACTTACTAATTAACAAATAGCTGGGGGGGGAGAATAAGTGGATTCATACCATTTCCAAGTGAATTTTCGCGTAAGTGAATATAACGAACCCAACTTGAATTAATTTCAGATTAACAATTTGAAACCATTATTCACTATACCAGCCGCACACCCAAGTTTACGGCACCTCGTATTCCATCTAGGTACTGACCAGGCTTGGCATTGCTTAACTTCGGTGGTCGTACGGGAACCGGTGTTTCAACGTCATGTGGCTGTACGCCGATACTGCGAGAAATTCTAGAGGAAAGTGAAAAGAAAGGATTAAATAACCCTTGCAAGATGTGAGTATATATGTTCGTCAGCAAAGGAAGCAGCCCGAAATGAAAAATATGAACTGGAGATGTCAAAATATAGCAATACTTAAAAAGTGCTTTAACAGATGGCAGAAATGTGGCACCGAGTTCCGAAGGTGCATTGAAATAGCGAAACATGTCTTCCACGTTGTTATGGTGTAGAACCATAGAAAGATAACACAGACTCGGATATAAGGTTAAATAGTATATTCTCGGAAACGTAGTACAAAGGTAAATGTAGACTGGAGAGTACTTTCTCTCACTGGTGTCTTGACTCACTCATTTACTCACTCTATGGCTACAACTTGGTGACCCTCATTTGCTGACTCGATATTCGATATTCAGTCACCCCCACACTGGGGCATCATGTGACACAAGGTCGGTTATTTATTGTGGGTTCTCCGAGCCCGTGGGCTCGGCCCAAAAATATGCCCACTGAACCCGTATAAACGGGCTCAGGGCCGGTTAACCTCCCCGAACGAGACTCCGCCCTCGGCATAGCCTCCTTCAGGTTCCTCTCCGCCCAAAGGGAGAGAACCGAACAGTTCAACCGAACGACTGACAATATTCAGTCAGTTCAGAAGTGAACGACTGGCTCGGCCACTCCCCGAGTTACTCAAGGAGAGTTCGGTAGCCAAGAGAGTTGAACCGTGCAGTATATGAACGGTGAGTTGGAAGGTGTGGAAGAGTCCATTTGTAGGTAGGTCCTCACAATACACGTCTAAAAAATATTAAGAAACATGACAATTTCGTTAAAGTCAAAGAAAAGAGTTCCTAACCCTCATGCAATGCCACTCCTTCCATATTGCAATGCATGCTGGGCAATCTTCTCAGAAATGAATAAGAAAGTAGAGACAACAGAAATGTGTCCTACAGAAGCAGACTGAATAAATGAAAAACGAGGACATTTTAAGGAAAATGTAAACAGACTGGATGTTCTAAAACAATTTCTGAGATTGGGACACAAGAGAGTGAACTTGGAATCAGAGGCTACGGATATTTCTAGGACACATAATGAGAAAAGTCATAATGTAAAATTTGACACTAACAGAGAATGATGAAGGCAAAACAGACAGAGGACAATAACGAATAACCTACCGAACAAGCTTGTGTATATGAATGGCAAAGTGATTAAGAAGAATAGTGACAAGAACTTAAGATCTACAAAATAATAAGATCACCTAAGGGACACAGCATATATAAAAAAGAAGATTGTTGCCGAAAATATAGGAATTTTCTAATTGTAGCTTAGATGTGCCACAAGGCCTAACGTAGTGAGCACCGAGGATCCAACTCAATCAGTCATGTGCCATGCGTAGGCGGTCATGTATCGTTCGACACATGACTGATACATTTCTTTATGAGGTATAGAACCCGTTCTGTTCTGCTATTTACTCATAGCTGGGGTAGTAGAGGAGGATTCATACCTTCCCCACGGGTAGTAGCACGTAAGTGAATGTCATGGATCCAAGTGGAATACTTCGATTCCGCAATCCGAGCCGCTATCCATTACTCCACCGTGCCTACAATACTCACACATAATTGATCTAGGAAGAGAAGGTTGTTAACCATTACACCACATCGAAGTGGCCCTGTTGTAGACCATATACGTAAATATCATTGAATACCAGCTTCATTCCTTCAGTGAAACGGTCTTCTAAGGTTTTGTTCAAAGACCCGGCGACAAAGAGTTTGATATATACATTTATATAGAATAATGGTAATACCTTATCTGAGGGTTTTATAAAGCACTCGAATGTTTGGAGAATATAGTCTCTCTGTATATCTGTTTCTCCCCCTTTCTGTCTGTCTGTATTCTGTCTGTCTGTCTGTCTCTCTCTCTGTCTCTCTCTCTCCCTTTCTTAGCTTTTTCGTTCTCTTTTATTTATTTCTCTTTCAATTTTACTTTCTCTTCCTCGACACTCCTTTTTCCGCCATTTTTATTTTCCTTTTTTTTTTCTTTTCTTTTTGCTTTTCAGCCTTTGAGACATTACAGCCTTGACTTTTCAACAGCACTCAATACGCCAAACATTACGTTTTAGTTTAACTATTAATAATAAAAAAAAACGTTGACATTTCTTTACTTGGCTAATGCTCACAACATTTTAATTAATCGTTCCTGTTCTTTTTACTTCTATTCGAATCCTACCCTTCTTATTTTTCGGTCTTTTCGTTTCCTCTTCATCAAAATCCTTTCTTTCTTCTCCCTCTTCTTTTCCTTGTCCCTCTCTGTTATTCATCTGGCAACCATCTTTCTTTTGTCATCCTTCATTTGGAGCCATGTTTACTCTCCCAATACCAACACCTTCTTCACCTTCTGCGTCCAGCCTTACTCTCCTTCCTTCCAACGCTTTTCTATTACTTTATTAATAACATCAAAGCGTGTCCTTTACTTTCCATACGAACCGGAGACGACTCGGTCTTTTATGACTATAATAATGTCCGTTGCATCAAAAGAGAAACTCCAAGAAGACGGAGGTTGATGGAATTGGGTTGTGAAAAGTGCCTTATCGGACAAGATTGTAAAAATTAATAAGACAGAGTGTGGAGCGGACGTCCATTACTCTGACTGGGTGTTGCAATAACGAGTGATCGTGAAATTTGGGCGCCTTAAACACAACTTAACTAATCAAAGCGGTGTGCCGGTATTTTGATCCTGGGTATTTTGATTTAAGTGAGGTTGGTGGGGTGCCTTCTCTTTCGGCGAGAAGGTGGAGTATAGACAAGATGCTAGATGAGATGAACAAGTGGGGAAGTGAGATAAGAAGACAGAAACCAAGAATTGAAGAGTTAAATTTATAAGGAAATAGATAACAGCTGTACAATACAAGGGGATGCTGAGAAATCTCAGCTCAATCCCGCACTCAAAAAGGCATTTCAATTACCCAGAACCAACCTCCATAACTTGAAATTATTAAAGATATCTTTTTTCTACATGGTTCATAGAAGTAGGACCCAGAAGTGAGCGATTCGCTACACCCTCAGTCTGTGAGTAAATGTTACCATAGTGATCGTAAAATGATACCTGTGTGGATTTACTGTAGGGAGTAATGGTTAGCGGCTTGGACTGGGGAATCGGAGAGCTGAGTTCGAAATCCAGCCGGATCCATTACATTCACTTACGTGCCAATACTCTTGGGAAAGGTATTAATCCTCTTCTTCTCCCTCCAGCTATGGGTAAGTAACAGGATAGACTGGGATCTATAGCTTTGGATGGATAAAGACAGGTCTGAATTCAAGACCTGCGGAGGGTCGTTTGGGAACCTTGTGGCACGTAGTGTTACGATTTTTTTTGTGTATATTATATATAACTAGTGAGCGAGTCAAAATGACTTATTTCCCTTTATAGTCTATAAATAGAAGGTGGACCAATCAGAAGCCGCACAACACTGTATCCGTCGTGTATAAAGGCGGCCATCTTTGTTTTCCTACCGGAATGACCAGAGGCAACTTGTCCGGCGAACACGACAGAAGGAAGAACTACACTCTGCTGTGATATCCACTACGAACCTAAAGTATGCTTTCCTACTGTCTCCGAAATATTCACTGCCAACCTCTGGATTCTATACTCGAGGACGACCGTCATGAAAATGTCTAACACGTAGTTCATCCGGTCTCTGTATTCGACCCCTCAAAAAATGTGGATGGTTCTGCACAAAACCTTCATCACTATAATCAAATCTCATATGTTGGTGTCGGGTTGTCGGTTCCTAGGATCTGAGCTATTTCACCCTCATACGTTGAATACGACGGGAGAGTAGAGTATATAGATATATTTAGAGAAGGAATATTCACTAAATCTGGAGTCTTTTCTACAACGTAACAGTTTATGGGGAAAAAAACTGAGTTGAATTCCTATTCAGCGATGGAATACGAATCGAATGAGGTGTTTACTATGCACGTGAAGGTCTGTATTGGTGGTAGTAAGAAGTGTACCTCGTATGAACATATTCCATAAAAACGGCAATAGAATAACTACGGACAGTATTTACATTAGTCGGACTATTGTCCTCATCTTTGTCGCCATATTTGTCACAACGTTTCGGCCGTTGTACGCTCCGGCCTTCTTCAGGTGGTTGGAATTTCGAACTGAACCCTTTATTTCGATCACTGGGGTAGACTGTTCTAGTTCCACGTGCCATGTTTGATGGATGTCAGTTATCAGTTATCTCCTGCTAAACCCAAAGAAGGTGAGTTCAAATCCTGGTTAAGGCAGTGGAGAACTTTCAGAGGGAAAATTAGCAGGAGATAACTGATAACTGACATCCATCAAACATGGCACGTGGAACTAGAACAGTCTACCCCAGCGATCGAAATAAAGGGTTCAGTTCAAAATTCCAACCACCTGAAGAAGGCCGGAGCGTACAACGGCCGAAACGTTGTGACAAATATGGCGACAAAGATGAGGACAATAGTCCGACTAATGTAAATACTGTACATAATACCTCATCTCAGAAATATAGACAGACTCTGAATAACTACGGACTAACAACGTTTTGCCCGCGGGGAACGGGTTGTCGGATGTAAGATTCATCATCCAAAAGGACGCGTAAATTCTAATGAACTCTATCGAAAATTGAAAAGAAGGATTGGACAGCTTCATACCAGATAATGTCGACTGAAATTTATAAAATCCTTCTCTTAAAACAATTTTTCAAAAATTCCAGTTCAGCAATGGATATCAACCCTTCCAGTATTGATGGAGGTTTCCTTCCTAGCCTTTTATTCGAAGTAGTGTAGAATGTCAACATGTTCATGACGTTATTTTCTCTTCGAGTTACATGTGATATCCATTTTTAATTGCTGTTGCTGTTAACAGTCCTCAAGTGATGTGGTTTATGTTATTTTGTACAGTTCTATGATTCTGTAGCACCAGTCCATAATGATCGAATAAGTGCGGTCTTCGCTAAAACCCATAGGCTTCACTCGATAAAAGCCGTTTTTAAGCTGTTGTATACAACTGACACTTTAGACATTTCCATTATTCTATTTATCGAACTGTTTTCTTACTCTTCGGTGATTTGAACATAACTTTTGAACCGAGATAATTTAGGAGCTTTCTTATATCGTATTGTATTTTAAGTACTTTCAATAACTTAATTTAGAATTATTATCTTTCCTTTTTTAGTTCAGTTCATTTAGTCGATATATGCGTAAGATTTATCTGTGTTTTACCGGCTGTCTTAATATATTTTGCTTCATCTGTTTTGATCCTTCTTATTCTGTATTACATAACATCAAAATGTCTTAACATGTCTTCGGAGGTTTAAACGTACTCACCACGATTGACCACTTGCAGGTTGGCGAGACTATTTAATCCATAGCTAGAGGGGATGGCCGTTGACTCAGAGTAGAGTTATCCGCTCATTAACAGCTATTGATTTTTGTGCTGCTGGGGTTCCACTTACCCTGCATACCAGACGGTTTAGGGGGGGTCAGTTTCTCGCTGACCTCACGACCACTCAGGATTTGAATTCAAAATTTTCCTTCTCCTAGACCGGTTGCAACCTATGGTTATAGAACCCAGTCTGTCCTATACTATAGCCTTTTAGATGGATTCATACTTTTTCCCAATGTTATTTGCACGTAAATGAAAGTAACGAACTCAACTGGAATTCGAACTCGGCTTTTCGATTCTTCAATCCGAACCGCTATAACACCCCCCCTGCCTCTAATATATCCTCTTAAACTGACCGGATTTCTCAGATGATTTGATTTCATTATTCACCTGACGGGTTGAAATATAGCAACAGCAACAACTCTAAGTAGAAGCTTACGAAGATAATTCGGCTTTACAGTGAGAACGTTTACTTTATTATTTTACTATAGTGGATAGTTACAATCGAGAGAAGAGATGGAATGGGCTTATTTTGTTACCACATTAAGTGTTGTATCTTTAAGAGGTTACAAACAGACAAAAGTGCTACTGGAGTGAAGGAACAGTAACACGCGCGTAGATGAAAGAAAGAGAGGTTCATTGTAAAAGAGAATACACTACTGAAAGACAGGGAATCAAGTGACAGGCTAGTAATTCCTGAAGCAAGCCACTAGGTATATCCTGTGCTCACTATATATATCTACTGATATAGTCAGTCCACATTGGCGATAGGGAGTGTGGGACATTCCATTACAACATTAAGCAACAACAGTTCCGTACGATATGGCAACGCAATAACGATCAAAGTCGATTGTTAAATCAAGCAAATAGATACATTGAAACAAGTTCTATTCGAAACAAAATGTCTTCAAGATAAATAATTGTGGAGACTTAATTCATATTAATAATTGTTTTCAACATGGAACATGTGATTTATTCTTATTCGGAGTTGTTTCCCGAATGACATTTCAGAAAAAAATAACTCTATGCATATGACATATATTGATAAAAATGCAAACTTCGAATTTATTATCAGAGGTCTGTCACTTACCTGTCAAAAAAGAAAACATTAGCAATTGCACGCTGGGATTTTTCAGAACATCTGTATCAAATACTTTTAGGCGGAGATAAGTTTATTTACTTGAAAAGTCATTAGTCATATATGTTGTAGGTCTGTTTTCTGAATTCCCACGATGTATCGAGTCGTTAGAATTCTTTATCTGAAAATCAAGATAATTGTATTTTATGAAAAATTTTATCGATCAATACTATGTTCATTTATTATTCAGCATTGGGTAATTTCTTCGAGACAATTTCTAAACAAATTATGGCTTTATTTTTTAGCTAGAGGCATTATTGTATAGTTGGGGGGTTGTATCTTTATTTTGCTTTAATTATGACTGCATATCAACATTACTGTTTCTAAACTCCAGGAGAGCCACACTTTGCGCGTTCTTGAACTCACGTCTTCCACTGGAATGAACTGGAGTGATTATATTGATTCAGATGCTAGGAAAATTGATTCGCTGTCTCGTGTTTGTTAGTTCTTGACGTCATAATCTGTTTTGCATATTTATAAAACTACCATTCGTCCGTGCATTGAATACTGCTGCCCTATTTGGTCTGGTGTTCTTACAATATATCGCGAGACAAAATCTCAAAGAAGGGTCTGTAATGTAAACACTTCTGACTTGGCATCTCGACTTCTGTCACTTCCATACCGAAGTGACCTGGCTTCCCTCTGTCTTTTCTACAAATATTTTCATGACAATCGTTTTGATGAGCTGTTCTCTGAATTCCATCGACTGCATAAATTTTAGCGTGCTACTAGATTGGCAACAAGATTTCACCTTTGAACGAACTACATGCAACTGTGAGTTCTATCCTAATATTTTATTTTCTTACACTTCTCAGCTAAGAAACTCCTTCCCGATTTCTTGCTTCCCTGTAAGCTAAAATCGTTTAAATGTTCGTTGTAGTAGAGACTTTGTAATCGCAGATACAACTATGGTAACGCCGTTGAACAGTACTGGTGTCAGACGCCTTCGAATAACACTCACACTAATAGTACTTGCTCGATAATACTCCCTCGAAAAATAGCCACCGAATGGTAATCCGTGTAATGATCAGTATAGACAATAGTATGGCGAAGAGAATAGCGATCCGTATAGTAATAGAGGATAGAGTAGAAATAGTGATCCGAATGGTAATAGAGGATAGAATAGAAATAGTGATCCGAATGGTAATAGAAGGTAGAATAGAATAATGATCAATTTAGGAGTCAGGCGACTTCCTATATATGCGTTTGCTCTATGGTCACGTGGTCTACTTAATTTAATAATGGGATCGTCAGTGTTTGCTCACTAACGATCTATATTCAAACTCAAGTGTCGGCAGCCACACTTTATTCTTATATAACATCTTTCTTCCTGGATCCTGATCCTTTAGTGTCTTTTCCTTCACTTCTCCTGACTAAAGTCTTCTCATTCTCTTTCAATCGCTGTAACGTGCATTATAGCCTTGTTTTGGGCGAAAATTGAAATAAATTGCAACTTTGATACAAATGATTTTAAAGATTAATCATTAATGATGAATGCCATTTCTGAAGCGACATGAATAACGTCTATCACCCCGTCCAGAAAGCCTTTTAATTTCGTTATCTTTATTTGAGCATAGATGAAAATATCTGGTTCCTGATTGAATCAGACATTAAATTTTATTTAAACTTAATACTCTCACCGTTGGTATAAAATAAAACAAAAATAAGTCAATTAGTAATGTCCTTTTATTTTTTAGAGCTAAGTAAAATGAATTACTAGATTACGTTAGTTACATTCAGATGATTAACTGTAAAACAAAATCTCATGAGCATCAACGAAAGAGGTCAACACGTGACCTATATAGTGGGGACGTTAAAGCCAAACAGGTGCAGAAAGTTAGCTCTCTTCGTAAGTGCTATCAACAGACAACAGAAAATGTGGCACAGAAACACATCTAAAAAGTGAAAGATGTCTTTCAGAAACTAAGCAAAGTATGAAGATATAGGAAAAATATCGTTAGAAATAACATGAATCGATCTGCTTTGATATACGTATTTCCCTATGTGACACCGAGTGCGAAACAGTTTCTTCAGTGATGAAGAAGATAATGTTGAGGGGTCCACCCCTTTTTATACAAATGGACTCATCCAGTGTATACTTATACTACGGCTACGTGAAGACCCGGGAGCAAGACCGAAGAGTCGAGTCGAGTCCAAAGTGACAGAGTAAAAGGTTGTAGGTAACCGGAAGAGTGAGGGTGAGGTAACAGTGTTGTAGGAGTCACAGCGATACTTCAATACCAAAGACTGTATATATATTTTGATACTAACCCGTATTCCTGGAACTACTAACCTGCTATACCAGTTTGTATTATTACGTTAATACATTATTTTCATATATTCATTCCTGGCGTTTATTTATTGGTACCGGATTTCAATCCGAAATCCACAACAGATAAGATAGAGATGTGGCTCTCCTAAAGACATGTTAGAAACACAGTAGTCTTGAGAAAAACAAGAACAAGAAAAGTTATGCTTATCAGAAATGAACAGTTAAAATTTCTGGAGCCCATACTGAGAAAATAAAGCTTAGAAAATTTAACACTCACAGAGAAATCACGTGTGACCTACTTCATGAGTTTTTTGTGAAGAGATGACAGAACAGGGGACAAACAGGGATTGTAAAGAGTTAAACGTTGCTTAGAGCAACTTTTAAGCCATTGTGTTCTCCAGTCTTCATCAGGTGCGGGTCAATCCGAGTAACTTTAAGGAAACATGTAGCTGAATACTTTATTTAATCTACAGGGTAGACTGTTCGCGTTTCACTGCTTATGACGAAGTTTCATTGATTAATTCATTTTCTACGGCTTATCAACCCTAAAGACACGATATATTTTTAGACTAGCAGCATGGCCCGGCGTTGCCCGTGCTTGATTCAAAAATCGTATGACTCATACAGCAATCGCTATCACTTGACTTGAAATATTTTTACCCTAGCTTGCCTTTAAAGGAGCGCCCTTTGCCGTGTTGATGTTGATACATGCCTTACTTCTTGCCTATCTCACACTGCAACTTTTTTCTAAGCTCTATACTAAACATTAAATCTGTTACGAAAAAAGAACTAAACAAAATGAACACAAAACGATCAGCTTTAAAAAAGGACTCGTAACTGGAAAAACCGAATGAAAAAAGAATGTTAACAACAAATACTTTTTCACACCCAACCCAGTTCTGCGGAATCAGAATCAACGTTGAATTTAAGCAAGCGAATGAGCCAATTGGAGTAAAGTGCCATGCAGATTTAAATTTTTCCCACTTGTGACGAATGCAGCTATCGATTTTTTTTTGCATGCTAGCATGCTAGTTAACATTCGTGTTAGTCAGCTGTTGGCTCTCACGCTGGCCAATAGAATCTTCCTGCCTATTCGTGGCAGCCATCTATTGGCTCTCACTCTGGCCAGTAGAAAATTTCCACAAACTACATGAAATTGCCGTAGAAGCATGAAAAAATCAATTATTCTAAACAAAATGTCTTCAAGTATTGATTAATAATTTATGGGACCGATGGGAGTTGGGAAATGCAAAGTCGGTCTTGGCCTTCCCGCTAACTTGGAGCATGTGCATGTAAATTTTGGTGCAAATCCGTCGAAAATTGCAGCCGTGCATTCGTTACACACACACACACACACACACACACATCCTGCCTTTTATAGATAGAGATTATAAGAAATTTTAAGGGGAGATATTAAAGGAACGAGTGATATAAGTATTACTAATTAACCCATAACAGGAATAAAAACAGTTGAACTCGTGCCTTTCCTAAGGGTATTTGAATGTAAGAGAATATAAAGAACCGAACTGGAATTCGAACTCGGCTCTCTGATTAATAATTTCAAGCCATTATCTATTACACTACTTATACGTCCAAGCTTACAGCATCTGGTATCCCCAAGGGGTCACCCATCTATGTACTGACCAGGTTTGACGTTTCTAAACTTTTTAGATCGTAGGAGGGCCGATGTTTCAACGACATGTGGCCGTAATCCCTCGCGTCCTGGGATATCTTGCTTTGTTGTTATTTTAGTATTGCTCAGTTATTGCTCGCGCAGTACCAACTGAAACCAATTAAACATTGCCCTGCCCAGGGATTGAACTCACAATTATGCAATCAAATTCATGAACCTACTCTTCAAACCAGTAGGTTATTATCCTGTGAAGGTTACCCGGATCAACATGCACCTGATGAAGGCCGGAGATCACAACGACCGAAACGTTGTGATAATAACAACAAAGATTAGGACAATAGTTCGTGTGTATATAATGTAAATAATGATAATTCCTCACCCCCAAAATTCAGAAAAGGGACAAGGAGTTGTGTAAGACCATGGTCGCCTACGATGCTTCTCTTTTATATGCCGTATTCCTTCTATACGTTAGCGATCATGGCTCTCCACAATTACCTGTCATTTGTTGCTTTTAATAAATTTTGTTTGTTTTTTTTTTTTTTGCTATCTCCCCTAAACTTTGTTCTGCGATTTATTTACTCAAGTTCATTGTTTTCCTGTGTCCCTCTTGCTTCAATCTGTCTTGTGAGTATCAAATTTGCCAACCCCTCTTTCCTCATTATGTGCCATAGATATTGTAATTGTCAATTTCTAATATTAAACATAAATGTTCTTATTGTTTTCATTTTATCCAAAACTTAATCTAGCGTTGCTCACAAATTTAGTCCATGGTATTCTCAGCATCCTTCTGTAGAACCACATTTCTGTTGCGACGAGTCTCTTCTCCATTTTCATCTTTGGGGACACTGACCAGCATTTACCGTCATATACGAGAACCGCTATTACGGGAATAAATTATTTTCATTTTTAAACTTTCGTTCTCCTGAGTGTGAAATATTTTGTCGTGCTACGGTTGTTTTCTTCGCAAATTCTGTCTTTGCATTTCGACTGATACACGACGTTTTCTTCTGTCCTCTGGTGAGACTGTTTATATCTAAAGTGATCAAAATCTGCGACGGGCCTTCCGCCTTCCGCTTAAGAATCTGCTCCTTACTTCTCCCGTTGGTCATATAACGTTCGGAATGTCTACCGTCCTGGGTGTGGCAATGAACTACATCCGCGTCCTGGCAAGGCCTCTTATCAGTAGTTTTTGAGGAACGTGAAAACAACTCTTAATTGCTGGTGTTCCTAGGTCCACCCTGACCCGGGGTGGTAACACCTGTTCAAATCACGGTAAATACTTAACCCCATCACTAAACTTGGGTCAAAACGTGTAAAAATAGGTTTCAATACTAGCAAAAAAAATTATTAGCAGCAATACATTTTTTAAAAAATAAGTATTACCAGTTACCATTTAAAAAAACATTTTTAAAAAATTATTGCTAGCTATATATCTTTTGAAAAATATTACCAACAATACATATTTGAAGGAAAATTATTAGCAGAAATAGATTTATGAAGAAAAAATATTACCAGAAATAGATTTTTTGAAGAAAAAATATTACCAGAAATAGTTTTTTGAAGAAAAAATATTATGAAAAATAGATTTTTTGAAGGAAAAAATATTACCAGAAATAGATTTTTGAAGAAAAAATATTATCAGAAATAGATTTTTTTGAAGGAAAAAATATTACCAGAAATAGATTTTTTGAAGAAAAAATATTACCAGAAATAGATTTTTTGAAGAAAAAATATTATCAGAAATAGATTTTTTGAAGAAAAAATATTACCAGAAATAGAGTTTTGAAGAAAAAATATTATCAGAAATAGATTTTTTGAAGAAAAAATATTATCAGAAATAGATTTTTTAGAAGGAAAAAATATTACCAGAAATAGATTTTTTGAAGAAAAAATATTACCAGAAATAGATTTTTTGAAGAAAAAATATTATCAGAAATAGATTTTTTTGAAGGAAAAAATATTACCAGAAATAGTTTTGAAAAAAAATATTACCAACAATAAAAATTTTGTCGGCATTAAATAACCCATTGAGGTTGATATACCGTAAAAAAAAACAAACCAAATGAAACAAAGCAGAATCTCCGTAAGACATCATTTAAATATAAAATTAGTTTTTTGGGGTTTTTTTTTCCTTTTGAATTTCTTTGTGATTAATAGACACGCGGGGAGATAGGCAAGCTGAGATAATGTCGACCGAGTTATTGATCTGGAAAGAGCACAAGGAATTGCAATTTTCAGCTAAATCATCTGAAACAGTCACTTTCTCTCTCTTTCTCTCTCTCTCTCTCTCTCTCTCTCTCACACACACACACACACACTCTTTCTCTTTCTCTATCTTTTTTCTCTCTCTCTCTTTATCTCTATCTATCTCTCTTTCTCTTTCTCTCTTTCAACATAAGTAAATTGATATGTCTATATACTAATGGTAGAAAACAGTAATTATTTCCCACTACTGATTATTTATTTTCCAACATAATCTCTTTTTACCAATTCAGTGGGGAATATGAAACATATACACTGAACATTAGACAATGAATTATCAGCGTCAAATTCAGCTAATAACTCGCTGTTTCCCTCTACTTCTCCTTATTTCAATTTGTTCCGCGCATCTAAAAGACCCCAGACCGTTATTCCTCATGTTAATTGTGTCTTTCTGAATGTATGTATTACTTTTCTGTAATTCCTATTTTTCTCAATACTACCTCGTCGATCACATGTTTTGTCCATGCTATTCTCACCATTCAGCAATATTATGTGTCTAACGACATTTTCCTACTAATTATTACTTTACTTAACTTCGGGAGGATACAATTTGTTATTCTTATTCGGACTTATGAGTCACAGTTCCCATCACTCAAGCAAATTAAACGACACACTACAATTTGTATTTTTTTTTTCAAAATGTTTTTTTTTTCTCAAATTTCCATGTTGTCCAGACTTTCGTGTGATGGCAGAGCGTGTTGGCTTTCTTCTTTGGAACACCTCAGTCCATCCGCTTCTGGCCATTGGCGCCCTGTCTTGAGACATGCAATACCCTGGAATACCGGGCCTGCCAGATGTTTTTGAATATATTACCGCTAAGTGCCCTGCGATTATTTCTAACAATATTGCCACCTGCCACTGGCCTTCATCTATGTTCTGTGTCCCTTCACAACTTTGGCGATCATGGCTCTCCACGCTATCCGTTGTTTTTATCTGTAGCTCATGCCTTCAATTTGTCCTGTGTATATCAAATTCTCCAAACCTTCTTTTCTCATTATGCACCCTAGACATTTCAACTGTATTTTCCTGATGTTAATGAAAAGTGTCCTTTTTATTTCCATTTTCTTTAAAATTCGTCGTTTTTTGACAAGCTGCAAGTGATTTCTTCATCTGCGAGGCGATTCTACAGCGTTCGCTGCCATAAAGGAGAGACAGTATGACATAAAAATTAAGTAATCTTTTCTTTATTTCTAATGGACTTTTCCTTTTTCTTAATCCTTTGCTTAGCTTTTAAAAGGCACCTTTCCCTCTTCCAATGAATAGCAAAAGATGCCCTTAGACTCCAATGTCGTGTTTTGTATTTGGGATATTTAGACTAACGTATAATTTTTAAATTTAGGATATTTTGGCAGAAATTTTACTTGTTAAAAAAATAAACATTTTATGTCTAATACAATTTTGATCGTTTTTTTTTTTTTTTGTAATATGAATTTAAATTGATCAGAAAATCAAAATGAACTGAAAAGATAGAAGCCGGAATAGAGTTCCGCAAGCAAAAAGTGCGAGAGAAGAAACTGTTAGCATAGAACTTACGGTTACATCTAGCAATTTAAACTGTAAAATGATGAAACCTAGATGCCAAACTAAAACTGCGCTTAAATACGTAATAATGGTGGCAGTTGAGTTTTGTTTAATTTCACAATGATGATTAATAATACTTGATAATGGCTTGATTGCTCTGACATACATAGATCTTGTCATAGATAGATAGATAGAGATAGAGAGAGAGATAGATAATGAACAAACATAGAGAGAGAGGGAGATAATGAACAAACTGACATAGATAAATAGATAAATAGAGAGAGATAGATAATGAACAAACTAACATAGAGAGAGAGAGGGAGATAATGAACAAAATGACATAGATAGATAGATAGATAGATAGATGCAGTGTTTGAATATTTGGTAGAGTTCCTTCGTTCTTAATCTGTGGTTGTCAGTCCAGGAGAAAAAGAGTGATCCCCGCTAAGACCTACTTAGCGGTTGTGCATAGCAGGCACTTTACATATATATGAACGTATTTGGTGCCATGCATGATATCCATGAAAAAATCCCGATGTGCTATTTGAGAACATAATGTGAGTTTTAATGTTAATATTTCGGTTATGTAGTAACTTGTGGTGTTGGGCGAAACTGCACCTACCGTGTTCTACGTTCAATTATCTTATTTTCTATACTAATTTTGTTACAACTGATTCATACCACGATATATTTAATGTGTTTAATATTTGCGAATTCCACACGCGGAAGATAGATAGATAGATAGATAGATAGATAGATAGATAGATAGATAGATAGATAGATAGATAGATTATAAACAACCTGATTAGATAGAGATAGAGAGAGAGAGAGAGAGATGGATAAACACTGAGATAGATAATGAACAAACTGACATAGATACATAATGAACAAACTGACATAGATAGATAGATAGATAGATAGATAGATAGATAGATAGATAATTAACAACTTGATTAGATAGATAGATAGATAGATAGATAGATAGATAGATAGATAATGAACAACGTGATTAGATAGATAGATAGATAGATAGATAGATAATGAACAACTTGATTAGATAGATAGATAGATAGATAGATAGATAGATAGATAAATAGATAGATAGATAGATAATGAACAACTTGATTAGATAGATAGATAGATAGATAATGAACAACTTGATTAGATAGATATATAGATAGATAGATAGATAATGAACAACGTGATTAGATAGATAGATAGATAGATAGATAGATAGATAGATAATGAACAACTTGATTAGATAGATAGATAGATAGATAGATAGATAGATAGATAGATAATGAACAACTTGATTAGATAGATAGATAGATAGATAGATAGATAGATAGATAGATAATGAACAACTTGATTAGATAGATAGATAGATAGATAGATAGATAGATAGATAGATAGATAGATAGATATTGACTGGGATATACACAGGTTCTGTTGCACATAACTTACACTCATTCTGCTCGTAATGATTTATTCTAACAAAAAATAGCTGCTTGCTTTGCGCTGGTGACATGGAACTCGTTCAGGAATCAGATGAAAAAATGTACCTTGAAACATAAACTACGTCGCAATTCCATGTGGACATAGATAGATAATGAACAGCCTGATTAAATAGATAGATAGATAGATAGATAGATAGATAGATAGATAGATAGATAGATAGATACATACATACATACATACATACATACTTCTGAAGATAAGATAAAGATTTTTACATTAGATATGACTATTATATGCAATATTAAATCAAAATTAAACAAATATTGTAATTTAAAGATTATTCGATTTGCTTTCGTTTCGCTTTGTTTTGTTTCTTTTTTCACTGCATGTCTGGACAAAAATTTTTTAAGACCAACAAATAAAAAAAAATAATTAACGGAAGCAGTTTTTTCCTTAATGGGAAATGTCCGGATGCACCAGATGCTTCCTGTTAACGGAAGTGCCACCATTGAGTGTGATCAACCATTTCCGGTGCAGGAACCCGCCCTCAATAACAGAATGTGAAGATGAGCGCTCAAATTTAGTCTTTCACATTAAACAAACCATTTTGCTTATTTTTTGTTTGCATTTTTTGTTTTTTACATGTTGATCATTATCAATCATAAAGTACAGAATAATGTCGCTAAGGGTTTTTCGACGTTTTTTTTTTTTTTTTTTTGTTTTCAATTATTCTTTGCTGAAACCGGAACGCTATGTGGCTCAAGTGTTACAGACGATTTTATTTTGTATTTTGTATGTCCTGTTTTTGCTTTTTTTTCATTCGTATTCTTTCATTTTATTCTTGAACTGAACGGACGGGAATTTTCATTGAACTGGGAGAATTGAAAATAATTAAAATCATTTGCAAGCGATACAGATGTTAATGAAAAACAGACACAGATGTCAATGAAAGTGATACAGATATAAAAGAAAAACTGATACAGATGTCAAAGTGATATAGATGTTAATGAAAAACTGAAATGGATGCCAATGAAAGTAATACATATGTTAACGAAAAACAAGTACAAATGTCAATGAAAGTGATACTGATGTTAATGAAAAACTGATACAGATGTCAATGAAAGTGATATAGATGTCAATGAAAAAATGATATAGATGTCATTGAAAGTGATGCGGATGTTAATGAAAAACTGCTACAGATGTCAATGAAAGTGATGCAGATGTTAATGAAAAACTGCTACAGATGTCAATGAAAGTGATGCAGATGTTAATGAAAAACTGCTACAGATGTCAAAGAAAGTGATGCAGATGTTAATGAAAAACTGCTACAGATGTCAATGAAAGTGATGCAGATGTTAATGAAAAACTGCTACAGATGTCAATGAAAGTGATGCAGATGTTAATGAAAAACTGCTACAGATGTCAAAAGAAAGTGATGCAGATGTTAATGAAAACTGCTACAGATGTCAATGAAAGTGATGCAGATGTTAATGAAAAACTGCTACAGATGTCAATGAAAGTGATGCAGATGTTAATGAAAAACTGCTACAGATGTCAAAGAAAGTGATGCAGATGTTAATGAAAAACTGCTACAGATGTCAATGAAAGTGCTATAGATATTAATGAAAAACAGATACAGATGTCTATGAAAGCTATATAGATGTTAATGATAAACTGATACAGATATCAATGAAAGTTGTTAATAAAAAAAAAACTACTTTCCAAATAGATTCATCTACTCACAATATCGTCTACAAAAATAAATAGCAAATTTAATACTTAAAACCCTGTATTTTCTGTTTTTTCAAAAAAAAAATGCTACATCCTTTAACTTTATATATCGTACCCATGAATAAATCTTACATTTTATGATAATCTCTATAAATCATTGTGGGAGTTGAAATAGATTTCCTTCTTGGCTGCTCGGTCAATGAATACTTAATGTTTCCTTGTAAAGGAACACCTAATATTCACATTGCCACCTTTTTGGCTGATTTTATTGCTACCAAAATGTTGTCTTCGATCAATTCTTTAGCCTTTTTCAGATTATATACCTGAAGATAGGAGATATAGGTCCAATAGTTCGAAAAACTGTTCAGTAGTTCAATATTCCAAACAACATTTTTTTAATCAATTCACCCCAAGCAAGGCAATAACGCCACTAAGATGCAAGGAGCTACTGGAAGTGAAAGAGAAGGATAACACTTTAGAAGGAACGAGAAAACTTATACCGTCCTGGGTATGAAGATAAACCACATTCGACAGTAAGGAAGGTTTTAAGGATCGTGTAACCACATCTTAATTGCTTTTGTTCCCAGGTCTACCCAGACCCGGAGTGGTAGCACCTGTTAGGGTCCAAGCAATCCGTAAATAGTTAAACAGCAAACTGGTGTTAAAACACTATGAAAGTATGAACATTTTTATAGCAAAAACCAGCAATACATTTTCTTATTTTACAAAAATACCAGCAATAGGTTTTTTATTACATAAAATTTAAAAAAAAATACCGGCACTGCATTTTTGTAAAAGAAATTAATGCTAGCAAAAAAATTAAATTTCGGTATTAGATGACCCATAAGGATTTGATATCCTGCTAAACAAACAAAGACAAAAGAAATTATAAATTTCAGGGTAAAGGCGGAGATGTTAGCAGTATAATGTTGAAGGAGAATTCATAAGGAACAGGAACACCAATCCGAAACAGAGTAAAAGGCATGAACCTTTACTCTTTTTCAAGAGATCAGGGAGGATTTTGAAGCTAGACATAGGTTCATCTACTCATTAAAATTTGAAGTGGAAGTAACTCTTCTCTAAATGAAACAGTAATTTTATTTTTGTTTTAAACATCATTTCCTATTTGGTTCAAAAGTAGTAATGGCCAGTCTCCAACCTTCTTCAGCTGTGCAATCCATTTCTTTCATTTTGAAAATGTATCATTTAAAGACGTACGGGTGGTGCGTTAAATAGAAATGGCGAAGCGAGTTCAAATTCCGACTTAAGCTGCAGTGTCTACACTTGCTCTCCAGACTTGGATGATCGCCAGTCAAAGGGAATTCAAATCTCTCGATAAACTAACTGGAAACCACGCCCAAGAAGTCATGGCAGTTCACAGATAACAAAGAAAACGAACATGTCAAAAACATGATCGCTTCCAAAAATATAACATTAAAAAAAATATAATTCAAAGGATCTTTTCGATTTATTGAACCAGTACTTTGTACACTATTTACATTACTCGGACTATTGTCCTCATCATTGTTGCCATATTTATCACAACGTTTCGGCCGCTGTACGCTCCGGCCTTCTTCAGGTGGTTGGAATGTCGAACTGAATCCTTTATTTCGCTTGCTGGGGTAGACTGTACTAGTTCCACGTGCCATGTCTAATGGATGTCAATCATCAGTTATTTCCTGTTAATTCCCCTCCTCGAAATTCTCCATCGCCTTAACACGATATTAAACTCATACTCCTTGCTTCCTGTTGATCTAACTAATGCCTTTATCCACTGGCACAGTGGATCTAACTAACGCCTTTATGAACTGTGCCAGTGGATAAAGGCGTTAGTTAGTAGGGGGTCTTGCTCAACACTGTTTTGGAGCGTATATTTCAGTAGTTTTGTGTCCACAAAGCCAACCTTTCGTTTATACTGCAACTAAGATAACAGTTTCTGGGACGGAGTTCATGATCTGGCGTGGTCATTGATTGGACAAGGCAAATACATTCAAATCCTCGATCACGTTCAACAAAAGTAAGCAACCATCAATGAAAACAACTAAAGTTTGATCGATTTGTTTGTTTAACAGCACATCAGCACCTTATGGGTCATTTAATGATGAAATTTAATTTTCTTGGTGCACTGAAGTAATAAAAATATGATATATGTTATTCTGCTTTCACAATTGAATACATGGTAGATGATGCTCAACTTTTGTGCATATACCTGTTTGTGTGGGCATAATTACTAGAGGCGGCGATATGCGTGTTTTATGTTGCAGTTTTGTTGAAGTAATATTTTGGAATACAGTTTGATTTCTTTAAGAAATTGTAGGATATTATATGGATTAATGCCATGAAAGAATTGTTTCATATTTGTTTTTTTGGATGGTTGATTTTTTGGGGCAGCATATCAAACTCTTATTGGTTATTTAATGCTGAAATCTAAACATTTGAACACAATTTTATGGCTTCAGCTAAATATATTTTGAACGCAACTGTATGCCTTCAACTACCCATAAAATGTATTGTTAGTCATTTTGACTTAATTATTTATTGTTGGTAAATTTACTATAAATAGGTATCGTTGGTTGGTTCATTTTGTTTGGCGGCATATGAACCTATATGTGTTATTTAATGCTGATATCTAAATATTTTGTACGTAATTTTATGCTTTCAGTGTATAGGGATGTTTTTTTAGATATGTAGTTTATAGATCATAAAATGTATTGTTTGTAATTTTACTATAAAAATGCATAGTTGTCATCATACTGTAAAAATATATTTTATTTTTTTATAGTGTTTTATTGATTATCGTTTTGCTATAAAAATGTATTGTTGGTCATTTTATTATAAAAATGTACCGTTGATTTTTGTTTAGGCATTCATTATTTGTCCATAGCTGGGACCCTAACAGGTGCTACCACCCCAGGTCAGGGTGGACCTGGGAACAAGAACACTTAAGAGGAGGTTCCACCCTCCTCAAAACCTTCAATTTCTCGATCAGAGTTCTTGCTGCCAGATGTAGTTTATCGTCATACCCAGGACGAAACTGTAGTCTAAAATTCTGTATTTCTGAATGCATATAAAAAATATTGATCGTCATTATGTCGCCGTTAACACGTTCCTAGCATGATTTTCTGCGCCATTTTTTTCTACGTTATTGTTCAAGGCCCAAGGCAGAGAGTTACTGGTTGAGGTTGTTTTGTGGACGTAAGAAGAGGAGGTAGGTAGTTCAGATTTTGAGCATATGCAGCGTATAGCTAACTTAACGAGAGTAAAGTTTTAGTAATCGTGGAAGCATCATCTCATTCGACAAAGCAGCATTTATTATCAAGAAGCTATCCCAATGGAACTTTCTCCTTACAAATGAAATACGAAGGGAATAGAGATGATTCGACCCTGTGTATGGGGCATGACAGGTCCTAGTTGTGAATGACTGAGCTGGTAGAACTAAGGAATTCAATGATGTTGATGCTTATATATTTTAATGATGAATATACATGGTTAATATATAATTCATAATAAACGTTAGAAATAGGAGAATCGAATAAAATATAACGATATTAATGTTTATTTTAACAATTTATTATTACATCTTTCATTATATTTAAATTTATATGGAAAAATCAAATTGATTCGTTATGGTCAAATTGGCAGCAGATCTTAAAAGTGACCTATAGTCTGTTGTTAACTGGGGCAAAGAATGACTTGTTAATTTTAACGCATCAAAAACAAAACTGCTCTCTATTAATCATCTGAGAGGCTCCTTTCTGCCTTCCATTAACACGGCTGATGCTAACCTTCAGGGAAGTGACTCACTGCGCCTTCTCGGGTTAAAATTCTCCGCCCACATGAAGTGATTATATGGAATTAATTACTAGGTCTGCTGTTAATTCATTAGGCAGTGCTCGACAATTTTTATTAACAGAATCTATCTTACATATTTATAAGAATACCATTCGTCCAGGCTTTGAATATTTCTGCTACATATATGTTCTGGCACTCTTCTTATATATTTTAGATATTCTTGATAAAATCGGAAAAAGAATCTGCACTGTTATTGGTCCTGATGTGGCATTCCGGCTTCAGTCACTTTCCCACCGCCAGATCGTAGCTTTCCTATGCCTTTTCTATCAATATTTTTATGGGAATTATTCTGGTGAACATTGCTTGTGCCAAGAGTTTACCATATTGGCTACAAGGTCTCATCATTTTATAGTTGAATTGGTTAGATATAACAGATTCTTTTCTCGCACTTTTCAGTTGTGGAAATCTCTTCCGGATTCTTGTTTTCCAGCTAACTTTGATCTTCAAAAATTTCAATTTATTGTCAATCGTTATCTGCTGGCTACTTGATGCATGTTCTTTTCTTGCTCTCTCTCTTTAATAATGTTTCTTATTTTTTCGCATTCAGTAAACCGTTGTGTCTTAGTGGCTTTATTGCCTTGCTTGGGCTAAAATGATTTTTAAAAAAAGACAAAAAAATCTTAAGAGGAAATATCGAAAAGAGATCAGACACTTATAAAGGGTTGCAAATTATAATAAATTGAATAGAGAAAGAAAACAAATGCTTAGAACGAAACCAGAAACATGAAAAAAGACAAATTGAATATGAGAAAGAAGAAATTAAGAAAAAGGATGAAATAAATTAATTACTCGTAAAAAACAAAAACGAAGACACATATGAAAGGCAGATGCCTTGCGTATATGCCCTTGAAGCGTTTAATATGACTTCGTCCACCGCATTTGCATATATGTGGGTTCACAGTCCAAATGCGACATCTGAACGCCTACAGATCCCACCATCTTTCGTCATTGTCCACGTAATTCTTCTGAAATGGCGTCAGAAAGGGCGCTGAAATATTGAATTGATTGAATTGATTGAAATAAGGAACCTCAGCTCCTTATCATTATCAACGTTGTGCCATTGTCATTTTGTACAAGGGCTCGGCCTAATAAAATAAAATTTAGTCTTTTCGAATTCTTCTTCTGAAGTCAACAAGATAGCTGTTCTCTTTCTCCATTGTACTGCAGAGCAAGATATAAAAATAGTCAACGAAAAAAAACAACTATTCTAATGTAGTGTGAGCTGCCAAAGGTCATGAAAAGCTTAGTATTACGTAGAAATGCTTCAAAGTGCAGCAGCTCGATGTGACATCGATTCCAAAGTTGGTCAAAGGACCTCTGAAAATATGCTAAGAAATTACTTGCTCAAACTGCTATAACATAACATTTCAGTTGACGACGCTGCAAAATAAAATGTAAATGTAGCTTATCTTGATAATTATCACTCAAAAAGATACAAGTACTTTACCAAAATGCCCTAACTTATAATTGTCTATGAGACTTTAGTCATTTCTTGCTTTTCTATGTATTTATGTGTAAAAGTGGGTTTGTGTACGTACTCATGATAGAATATATATATGTGAGTGTGTGTGTGTACATATATACAGGGTGTAACAGTAAAATTTTATAAATCGTGTAACAGCATAGTTGTCCATCCACAAAATGTTTAATATCTAAAAAAATTAACAACAAAAACTAATTGAGTTTCTTTTTTCCAAGTTTTCAGATAAAACGTTTAGCCATCTTGACACCGTTTGACAATCCTTTGAGTTATTCAGCTAAAAAGAGAACAGGTTAAAATCGTTTTGTTTCAGCCCCACTGTTTTCCCAAATGAGCAATGGTGAGAGCCAAAAATTATTCAGGTCTTCAGTAATGGTACCAACATTCATACTCTGGCTTCCATCTTCAAAGTCCATTCGAGAATCATCCACACAGCTGTGAATAAGTTTTAAAAAGAGGGAAGATTAGAGAGGAAATGTTTTCAGCTAAACAGCGTAAATGAGCACGCAATGGTGTTTTCACATCTGCCACCGACCCAGTTTGTTTGAATTTACGAACAGTTTTTCCAATTGCACTCTCGGTTGGTTGATGATGTTGAGCAAAATAATCGCAAAGTGTGCAAAATGCATTTCTGTTTGAACGTCCATTTTCGTAATAGCCTTCGATAACTTTCACACGTTGTTTGATTGTTAATCTTTCCATGGTTGAAATTGCCAAAGACTTAAGTTGTTAAATCTGAAAGAAAAAGTAAAAACAAAATCATTATACGCTTAAACTTAATTCACATTTAAAAACGGTCCAAGTTATTGGAACACCCTATACATGATCAGATCAACGAAAATACTCAGATAATCCTTGAAGTTAACTCTGACATGCATAAAAACAAAAGGGTCAAGAGAATTTCTAGATGTGGCCGCACAAGTATTCACAAGGCCACCTCTAAGCTTCCCGGTATGGGAAAAACAGTCAGGGTTGAAAACATCTTTAAGCTGTCTCCAGAAAAAAACTCTCCCCAACATATGAGATAAAGTAAATAATTTAGAAGACGACATTGTTCCACTGATAGTCTAGACACCATTTTGTCTATGCTGATGGGAGACATGCTTTATAGAATTGAAGCCCTCACATGGCATCCACCTATCGACCTACTGCAGGAAAGCTGATAGGATAGCTAAGCGTTGAGTTGACACAATGCTTTGAATTGGATTGGGTTAACATAACGATTTGGATTGGATTGAGTTGACACAATGCTTTGGATTGGGTTGACCCAACGCTTTGGATTGGGTTGACACAACGCTTTGGATTGGGTTGACAAAACGCTTTGGATTGGGTTAAGACAACACTTTGGATTGGGTTGACAAAATGCTTTGGATTGGGTTGACAATGCTTTCTGTTGATACAAAGCTTAGCTAT
>CAHIKZ030000066.1:525000-595000 GCA_903632075.3 Acanthosepion pharaonis | reverse complement strand
GTCATAAATTTGACTTAAATAATATTTGAATATTAAAAAAAAAATTGTAACCTAATAATTTACATACTTATACTTGATGTGATAATAATTCTACATACTGTAAGGGATTCTAATACATTTACTTGTTCTTAAAAGAAATATAGTATGTTAAAAATTAAAAGTGAAAATATTCTAACCTTAACACACCCCAAAAATCTTTAAATATACAAATAGAAAAAAATATAAGAATTTTTACCGTTAACAATAAAATTTTTAAAAAATCCAGACGACATGCTTTTAACGGATGTTAGATTTCATTGAAAAATACATCCCTACCCCCTACCAAAACGTAACTAATAACTGATACATCAAACTACAGACATAATGAACACGCAGACACCCCTTGTCTAGTGAAGTGGATTTATCTGTAACCTTGGAAACGTGAATTATGATTTTAGCTGTGTCTTTATAACCCAGTAATTTTAAAAGTTACTCCAAAATTCGCTTGAGGATGAAATGGAACTAATGTCTTTAATTCAATTACAAAATTAAATTCGGGGCTTTTAGCTTCCATTTTTGAAACATGGTTAGAACTGTGTAAGGAAAAAAACATATTTTAAATCAATTAATTTATAATTAATATATATATATATATATATATATATATATATATATATATATATATATTCAAATCGTGTAACAGCAAAATTGTCCATTTGTTAGATTAAACTTTGAACCGTTGTATCTTAGAAATGATTAAAGATATTTTTACTGGAATTCTCCGGGGTTTTTATAACACTATTGGACTCTACTTTGAGTAATAAGAATGTGTAATTACTCTCCAAGATAAACAGAAAATCGGGATGAAATCCATCATAAACGAAAATGACATGTTCTTCATTAATTAACCCTACTTGTTATCAGCGCTGAAATTCAAATCAGCGAACTCAGTGAAATGTCCTTGTAGATTATATAAACCCACCTTTTCACTGCACTTCGACCTGAAATGCCGAATAAATATATGAGTTTTTTAAAAGGTAACTTAGGATATCGACCGGTTCTGGTGTTTCCTAAATATGTGGTTTTTAATTAAACTCTGATAAATAGAAAATAATGATATTTTAATGTATGTAAACTAATAGATTTAGTAGAATTCTTAAATGCAATATAAAATAATGTAATTCGGAAATTGTTATGTTTAACTTTACGTTTTTCTTCTTTTTTCATTTTTTTTAATTACTTAAATTACGCTGACGCCACAGGTGGATTTGATTAATATTCAGTTCGATTTCACTGCAGTTGTTTATAAACGAGTTACTTCCAAAAACAGTGAAAGAAGGAAGACTGAGCTTTCTTGAGCGTCAAGCAGTCTAAGAGAAGGAATGTCTTCATAAATTCTGCCGGGGCGTATATGTATTGGGAAACACAACAATTATAAACTCTCCAAAGAACGTTGGTGGATTCATTAGCTTCAAAACTGCCAACTTGGATACTTTGCTTCTGGTCGCTAAAGGAGAATTTGAGAGCTCGGGTCTAGATATATGCAATAGCTTACCCCAACAATTTACTGATGCACACGTTGTGCATGGAAAGGTGCTATCATCATCAAGGAGGCAAACAGATAGATAGATAGATAGATAGATAGATAGATAGATAGATAGATAGATACTAATAAACACTGAGATAGATAGATAGATAGATAGATAGATAGATAGATAGATAATGAACAGAATGGAATAATTAGATAGATAGATAGATAGATAGATAGATAGATAGATAGATAGATAGATAGATAGATAGATAGATAGATAGATAGATATTAATAAACACTGAGATACATATTTAACTAGATTTATCTATACATCCTCACTCCTCCTTCCCTTTTTCCTCTCTGGTGTCATTAGCGGAGATGGCTACGGAGGCCCAGCATAATCCTGAAGACTCGTTAGCAGGAGTTACAGATGTGTGTGGATGGAGGACGCGGCTGGGTGAGTCGGGCCTTCCTGAAAGCACATCGCAGATCCTCTTCATGTTGACGGATGGACTCTAAAGTCTCTGCCCACTGTTTGAGTGTCCTACACCAGGAAGGACGATTTGCAGCAAAGATTTTCCAGATCGGAGGAAACGAACTCAGAGAACTGGCGCATGAAGTGTGCCACAAGCTTTACAAACGACACTGCTAAGGTTTTTAATTTAGAGTTGTCCTTCTACTAAGCCGGATGCCAACCAAGGCTAAATAGCCTACTCTGTCTTCAAAACAGGTGGAGTGAAAAAGATGGATTCATGTCATACCCAAGGATATTTACGCATAAGTGAATGTCATGAAATCGATTTGATCTTTGAACTCTATTCGTCCATATATCTACATATATATATATATATATATATATATATATATATATATATATATATATATATATATATATAAAAAAAGGCTCAAGCACTAATATTACATGGTTAAAAATTTATTACATTGGAATCGTAATGACGATCCAATTCATCAGATTTAAAAATTCATCAGACCTACAAATGCTGATGAATTGAATCGTGATTACGATTCCAATGTAATATATTTTAACCATGGAATATTTGATATATATTTTAACCATGGAGTGTTTGAGCCTTTTATATTATATTCTTGCTCTGTCCTAGACATTGAGCTCTACCTGGATTCTATCCTCTTGGAAATTTATATATACATATAATTTCTTGGAAATTTATATATATATATATATATATATATATATTCACCACAAATATTATCAATATTTATATATATATATATATATATGTGTGTGTGTGTGTGTGTGTGTGTGTGTGTGTGTGTGCGTGTGTGTGTGTGTAAATTGCGCCCTGGCTTTTATAACATTTCACCATCCTGGCAGATCGTCTAATATAGTGTGGAAAAAACTACTTACAAAAGTGACGGAAAGAAAAAGAAAAAGACACTAAATGAATTTTTAAAAATGAGATAAAAAAAATAATAAAAATGTGTAGTCCTACTAACACAATAAATTTAGTCCGATCAAGTAGATTTTTCCATATTCTCATAAAATTTACCCAATTCTTGATATATAAAAATATATATATCGTTATCTCACATATATATATATATATATATATATATATATATATATATATATATATATATATAATGTGTTTTTGTGTGAGAAGTTGTGAAAAACAGGCCATAACTCAGCGCATCCATTAATTCAATATATATCGCAAGTAGCAATGTTGTTCAGCCTTCACTGCAATTCCCTGCAAACATTCTTTAAATGCAACTACGCACGAGCCGTCCTGGGCGTGACGATAAACTACATCCGCGTCCTTGGTGTGACGATAAACTACATCCGCGTCCTTGGTGTGACGATAAACTACATCCGCGTCCTGGGCGTGACGATAAACTACATCCGCGTCCTTGGTGTGACGATAAACTACATCCGCGTCCTTGGTGTGACGATAAACTACATCCGCGTCCTGAGTAAGACGATAAACTACGTCCAATAGCAAAACCTCTGATCAGTAGGTTTTGAGGAGCGTGGAACCACCTCTTAATTGCTGTTGTTCTCAGATCCACCCTGACCCGTGGTGGTAGCACTTGTTAGTGTCCCAGCTATGAAAGTGTAAAAATAGATTTTGAGACTAGAAATACTTTGTAAAAAATATTACCAACAATACATTTTTGAAAAAAAATATTACCAGCAATACATTTTTGAAAAAAAATATTACCAGCAATACATTTTGGAAAAAAAATATTACCAGCATTACATTTTGGAAAAAAAATATTACCATCAATAAAATTTTGTCGGTATTAAATAACCCATTGAGGTTGACATGCCCTAAAACAAACCAGACCAAACCAAGCCAAACTACGCACGAGCAATCCAGACAAAGGTTGAAAAAAAAAAAGAAATTGGATCCTGTTAATTCTGGAAGATCACCAATGAACAGAGGTAAAGAGGCTGTTCACACAATTATAAATGGCCTCGAGATTATATCTTCCTCGACAGATAAGGCGAACCTCTTCGCCTCCATCTTTGCCTCTAACTCAACGTTAGATGAGACCATCCCCTCCCCAGGTTCACACGTCTCACTGAACACAATCTCAGTAATATTACCATCACAGCACGAGAATTCTTTAGACACGAATGGCTTGACCCGAAGAAGGTCACTGGTTCAGACAAATGCCTAGTATTTGTCCCTAAGAACTCTGCTTGAAGGAGAAATCCTTCCCAAGCCTGTGGAAAGTATATAATAAGTGTATGCCGGGTTTTCCAGAATGGGAGCGTGCGATCTTCCCTCTCCCAATCATCTCCTCAGTATCATCAGGAAGCTTTTGAAGGGTCGTCAAACACCTAGAAAAGAACAAACTCTCCATCGACGAGCAGAATGGGTTGTGGTTGGCCCGATCCACTGCCGACGTCCTATAACTAACAGAGTCGGCGAGGTTTTTGACGACAAACACACACCGAGGACCACAGCACTAAATATCTCAAAGGCCTTCAGCAATGTGTGCGACAATGGCATTTCAGTCCCCATTAAGAATAGGTGCGTTGAATCCACCAGGAATGGCACCAACCGCCGAAAAAACGAGACCGGCTTCTCCTAGTTGTTGGGCGCATACACCGCAACGACTCGGAACGGACCACTTTTCACGACAATATCGGCCACGATCAACCGGCCCTCGACATCGTCATGAACAAGGTCCACCTTCCCTTCCAGGGTACGACTAACCAGCAAAGAAACTCCTTTGGCATGTCGGTCTCCATATGCTGAATAGACAACAAAGGGGTCATTCCTCAAATCATTTGTAAATATCTATGCCGATAATATGACTAAAAATCTAAAATTCTCGACGGCCAAAGACTGACGACTGATCTCTCTTCCGATCTTGCAGAAACTACCCAATGGTTGGTTACATTCGAAGATCAAGCTAGTTACATTCCATCATCGCTGATCCGATAGAGAACTACTACCAGTCTTGGATGAATGGAGGCGCTCTTGTGAAGTACTGTGCCTTGAAAGACTGCTGGACATCACTCTCACACCGGACTTCAAATGGAACTCGTACATACGAACCATTGCTAAGGATGCAGGTAAAATGGTTGACTCTCTGTACCGCTCCAGTAAGTACCTGACTCCTTCTGATAACCTATACATTTACAAGAGACAGATCAGGTTAAAAAAATGGAATGCTTTTGTCATATTTGGACAAAATAGCGTTCAAAAGCGTCTCCAAGCCCTTGTGGGTGACTAATTATTCTCCACTCTTCAACCTCTCTCTCTCACAGATGGGATGTGGCAAGACTCGCTTTGATCTGCCGCTACTTCCTCTGAAAGGGCTCGGACGAACTACAAATCTTCATAACAAGAACATGTCATACCACTTACATAGTAGCAAGCCACTCGCATTCCCTCCGTATCCCATCGGTGAGAAGTAAGTTCCACCAAGCAGCTTCTTCCCGCAAACCACTGCCCTGTGGAACCGATTCCCAAAAGAATGTTTCCCCAATCACTACAATCTTAACCTGTTCAAAGTAAGGGTTTATCGTTATCTTCTATACAAACAAATGACCTTGTAACTTAACCCTCTACCTTGAAAAGGTGAACCTTAATGGAAAAAAGAACAACTTTAAATCTATAAACAAGTTTGTCGTCTGCAAATATTTGTTGGAAAGCCCTTTAGAAGTGAGACGGTTTTTTTTTTAGTTACTTCCACACTCACAGACGCTCGTTCCAAAATTGGAGAGATGGCCTTCTTCTGTCAAGACGGAATTTATGTAAGAGAGTAAGCAAATTACAAGACTGAAAACAGTTTTGGGACGCGTTTTATTTCCGAAAGAACGTCTTCATACAAGTAGTGATCTTATATACAAAAATAAATATACGTCAGTTGGAGTTTACATTAAAGCTTCAGCTACACAGATGTTTTAAATTTTGATGTCCGATATATTCAGATTTTAAAATCAGCCTTGTCCATTCATTTCGTTTTTTGTTTTTGTTTTTGTTTTTGTTTTTTTTTTCTTTTCTTTTTATTATTATATATACAGAGTGCGATGGATAAATAGTCGTCTAAATCACGCAAAAAATGAAAATAACAAAGACCTCATTTTAACCAAATTACACAAAAATGTCATGAAATAATAAAAAGTAAATTTATTCAATAAAATCGCCATTGGTTTCAACCACGGCCTCTCGACAACTTCGGAATCTCCTGCAACTCTTTCGGACGGTGTCCTTATTTAAGTTGGTGACAGCTGCCTTAATCTTCAGTTCAATTTTGATGTTACAAGGAGTTCAACTGCGCCGCACACATAATAAAGTGCTTGTGTGGTATGGTGTCGAGTCCTGTTGCCAGATATAGAGGCTTCCAGCAGCCACCCTATTGACCCAAGGCAGCACTATCTCCTCAAAGCATGATGTGGGCCTCCGTGTTGAGTCTTCGGCTCTGGGGGAAGATGAACGGAGGCATAACGTCGCTAACACTAGTGATCGCTCTACACACGTTTGTAATCACCATTAGACTCAACCAACTCTTTCGGAATCCTCAGATTTACACTCTGAAATGTGTGTATTAGAGCTTCCCGTGCGATGCCAATCGGTACAGCATGCAGTTTCTCAATTTCTGGGGAAGTGAATTGCGTCATGGTGTAATTTTTCGTACGAACAGTGCCCAACTGACCCTACTATACTGCGTCGAAAAAATTAAACAAACAACGCACATGCGCGAAATTAAAAATATATAATGGCGACAATTTAATCGAACCCTATATACAGAATAAAATATAAAATTGAATGATATTGCTTAAAATCCAAATTTAGATGCACCGGACATTAAAATTTAAATTTGTTGAGCGTCTCTTTATGTTTAAAATCCTGATGAAAACTGTTGCATTCCGTGTCGTCGCCCCCAACGCTACTGCATAGATGGCATTCATAAAAGACAATTTCATTTTCTTACTCGCTTTATTAGAGAAAGGGGACAGATGTGGCAGCAACGATTCTAGGAGGTAGCGGGAGTGAACGCATGCTTGTCGTTGCCTTAGTAGCCCTCCGCTAGTAGTCTTAGCTTGTCTCACGAATGTGGATGTGGGAAGCATATTGGCGCTTCAAAATTATTGAGGCCTTCCGCGAACTTCGTGATGTTTTGAACTTATATCCAAAACGTAAACCAGTCATGGGCAACCTTTTCTGATCAATGGGCCGCATTAGATATGGCTCATCATACAGCGGGCCGCACTACTAAAAAGCCATTTTCATCACAGAAGATCATACGCGTAAGCATTTGCCATAGAAATGGCGAAAGGTTGATTGTTTTTGGAGAAAAGAGTTCTTAATAATTAAAAAGATGTAGTCTCGGTATAATTTTATCACAAATGACAGTGATTCACACACACACTTGCATGTGATTTGTTTCTTATTTATTCATCTGAAAATACAAAAAATAATTTTCAAATTAATAAATATATTTCTTCTCTAGAGAAAAAATATGTCCCTCCTCCAAAAAAAAAATATATATTTCTTCTCCAGAGAAAAAAAAAATATTTTGAACGTCCTGTTTCTAAAACAAATGATATTTACACGCGTGATCTTCATTAGTGAAAATCACCAATCGTTTAAAATGAGGAAAACGTTACCTTCAGCGAAAAGTTACAAAATTCAAAAAACGTCGTGCTTCATCATTGTTTATGTATAAGGTTATGCCTGAGAACATGTGAGTGAACAAGTGAGAACGAAACGATATATAACAAAATTTTAATAAAGCTTATTTTTCTCATGGAATTCGAGGTGCCATTCGTAAAATAAAAAAAAACGGCCTATATGTGGCCCGCTGGCCGCACTTAGCCCATGACTGACTTAGACAAAGGCAATCCATCACCTTCAAAAGACCATGCCCACAAGGTATTCTGACCAATCACAGACCATCCCGGCCCAGCCTGTAACAAAACTCTGTTATTGCCAATCGGTTTAATTCCGTAAATAAAACCATGATTTTGTCTGAAGAAGTTCCTTTTAGAAAACTCAATTCTATTTCTTGTAATTAACTTACTCATTGTCATATTAATATCAGAGTTCGTTTGTTTGTTTTTTTAGGACATTTGAACAAATTTATGAAGCTTTAGTTGAAAGTAAATCGGTACAGATAATCTTGAGAATGTTTTTATCACGCCAATTCAGTGGATCCACCGTTAGCGTTGATGGCTTCTTCGATAAAGGACCGGAAGCGTTTATATACTCGATTCAGAAGATCTTTATCAATTTGGGACATTGTTCTGGTTTTAATGGGCTTCAGTGATTTTATATTGTTATGAGAGCATTGGTTGTCTTCTCTCTCGAAAATGCCACATAATTCGTTGTCTATTTAATTCAGATAGTAAGCTAGGAGACCATGAGTTTGGGAGAAAATGATCATGGAGTTTTTCAAGCATCCATGCTTGGGTTGTTTTAGCGATATGTGATAGTGCAGAGTATTCTAGTGAGAAACACAGTCTCTATCAAGAACTTCACAACTCTCTTCGACACTTCCTGAGAGACAGAAGCATTGACTCTTAAGACCTGAAAAATATAATGAAGCATTTCCCTCGTTGCTAATGACTTCCAGAACCATTACAATTGCTGCGAACGGGATATGCATGAGCCTTGAGTCGAGTCTCTGGGTACCCATCTGTCGTCCTGTTCAATGTTTTTCCTCAGTTGACGAAAACGAAACATTCCAGCCTCTTGGTGTATTAGCTTCTTCCGCAAGCGCTTCGTGGGTATCAATGAACTAACTTCTCCGCATCATGTAACCGATGTCCTCATTCACAACTCTTCTGATGGCGCGCTAACACCTTCAGATCCTGTGCTTTGATTGACTTTGACTTTCCGCTTCTCTGGTCGTTCATTTCTTAAACCTTTCGTGCGAAAGTGTTCTGGTTGTTCCAATAACTTGGACCAATTTTAAATGTGAATTAGGTCTTTTTTTTTCTTTTTCTTTCTGATTTAACAACTTAAGTCTTTGGCAATTTCAACCATGGAAAGATTAACAATCAAACAACGTGCTAAAGTTATCAAAGCCTATTAGGAAAATGGACGTTCAAACAGAAATGTAATGAGAGCTTTCCAGATCCCATCATTTCTCGAAACAGCGAAGTCAATCGGCCACCACGATCGTGCTACTTGACGCCTTTAGATTTCTTCTTTTGACGTCATCTCAAAAGTAAGATCTATGCCAACAAGAAAACAACAATTCAACAACTGAAGGATGAGATAAGTCATATTGGTGAGATCGAGGAGCAACTATACAGAGACGTCATAAAAAATTTTGACCATTGAATGGAGGTGTGCCGCCGAAGCCTTGGAAGACATTTGGGCAATATCATTTTTTCACACATAATTGCTATAGCTTAAATAATATGATCTAACAGAAGAATAAATAAGTTTTCACCAATAACACTGATTTATTTACTGTTGACTTTGATCCGACTTAATGAAACACCCTATTAGGAGCCATTAATGTGCGTCTTGAGTTTAGCTGCACTTTTTGGATACCTGTCAGAAGCATTCAGTTCCATTTGAACTTTGATAACGAAAGATCGGGCAGCTTTCACTAAGGGTGCCATCTCTGTTTCACTATATTGTGCACCTTTTCATTTTCTGAGTCAACTTTATACCTGACGTTATGTGAGATGAAAAGATCATAAAAATAAGTGAGAAGGCGAATAGCCCACATGAAAGACGTGTCGTCAAAAAACTGATGCACACTGTATATTTTCATATTATATTTTTTATAAGGTAAGCAAATCAATGTAAACATTTTCAAATACATAATTTATTAATACTATAAACATCATTTTAGTAGATACACGTGTTTAATATAGCGTCTAGTTGATTCCCAAGTAGACAAATTAATGTCTATTTTGTGATGTCAATTAAGACTCGTCGCCACTTTTGTAATGTCAACGAATAGTCGCTGTCACTTTCGTAATGCTCGTTGTAGTAGAGACTTTGTAATCGCAGATACAACTATAGTAACGCCGTTGAACAACACTGGCGTCCAACGCCTTCGAATAACACTCGCACTAATACTACTTGCTCGATAATACTCGCTCAAAAATAACCACCAAATAGTAATCCGTATATTCACTAACCGTCCGATGCGGTCGGATGTGGCACAAGGCCGAGTTTATTGTGGTGTATCCGAGCCTGTAGGATCAGGTAAAAATTCATTTGGTGATCCTCTCTATCCGGAGGTTGAGAGTTTGACCAGCTCACTTGTGAAGTAACCCGGATAATGAGATATTCACTAATGTCTCCACGCAATCGGATCTGGCAGAAGGTCGAGTCTATTGCGGGGTATCCAAGCCCGTAGACTTGGCCAAAAATCCACGTACACCCCGTAAAACAACGGGATCGCGTAGCTGTCTCCCGAGACGAGACTCTGCCCTTCGACATAGCCTCGTCTGTGGATCCTCCCTGCCCGGAGGCAAAGTGTTTGACAAGCTCACTTTCGAAGTAATCTGGATGTAACGCTAATTCCCATATAAACATTTTCTTTACTATCACGTGATCTACTTATTCAAAATGGGGTCGCCTTTGTTTGCTCTCTGGTGAGCTGTATTCCAATATAACAGCCTCAGTAGGGCTAACGGCTATATAACGTTGAAACACCTGTTCCCTATGATCAACGAAGTTAAGCAACGTCGAGCCTGGTAAGTACGTAGATTAGTGACCGCTTTGGGAATATCAGGTTTGTAAATAGAGTAATGAGTTCCAATTCCTGTTGGGTTCGTTATATTTATTTTCGCGCAAATACACTTGGGAAAGGTATGAATCCTCCTCATCTCCCCCAGCTATCAGTTAATTAGTAAGTCTTACAATCAAAAAATGTATTCTAGTTTTAAATAGCCTACAAAGTGTTGATAAACCGTAGAAAATTAATGAATCAATCAATAAAACCTATCAGTACGAATGGAACCATCATATATGTGTACCTTACCGTTTAGGCTACAGGGTTCCTCGGAACAAGGCATGGCTTGATCCCATTTTTCATCTATGTGATTTTCTCTGCAGGAATATATATATATATATATATATATATATATATATATATATATATATATATATATTCATGAATTATTCATACAAAAACAAATACAAAGGTTAATGATTTAATTGGCGAGAAATCCATCGTCGCGAACAATTCAAATAATATACAAAAACCCCGAACCTGTTATGAATGAAAAGATCCTTGTTTTTAATAAATTTCTGTTGCATTAGTTCTTATTTTTACTACAAGCTTTCGTCTGTTCCTACAGACATCTTCAGGTATGGAATAGATGTTGTTCTTATTTTTTCTCTCAGTAATAAGAGGACAACGAAAATATATGTATTGTTGTATCCGAAAAATGCTATTGGAAATGAGTTATTGGTTTTTTTTACCCCTCCCTACACTCTACCTTGTCTCGTTGTCACCCCCCCCTGTTAAATTACAAAAATTACACTACCCATCAATTTCTAATCCCATTTTTCCTTTCATTTCGTTGTTGGAAGTGTTACCTGATGATCCGGAGTCCTTCAAAAAGGATTTTGGTGAAATAAATTATTGTAATGGTACCTTAAAGTGGTCTGTTTTTTCATTATATATATATATATATATATGTGTGTGTGTGTGTGTGTGTGTGTGTGTGTGTGTGTGTGTGTGTGTGTGTGTGTGTGTGTGTGTGTGTAAGCAAATATATATTTCTAGCAAGATTAATGCTCGACAAACGTACATATAAGTTTTAGATCAAAATAAAATTCTTTTCGTTTTTCATTCATAATACTCAAATTTTAGGAATACGTTTTCAAAACATCGCCCACGTGACGACGACGTGATCATATTTAAACGAAACGCTGATCTTATAAAAGATTTCAGTTATCTGTTTGGATTGGTATTGCTTCTATGTCCATCGTCTTTTTCATGTTGAATTGTATATCGTCTATGTTAATTATGTTTTATGAATATGTCCTGAAGATGGTCCATTAGACCGAAACGTCCGACGTTGACATTAAACATTAAAACAGCATAATCGTATATTAGGATTTTTGTTTGTTTTTTCAGTATATTTTTCTTCATATATATATATATATATATATATATATATATATATATATATATATATATACCCTTGCACAAATTAATTGAAATAACCGCTTTAGTTTCCTTTCTTTCACCATACGATCAGTTTTAGGTCCCTGGAGTAACAGTGTGTAATCCACCTCTTCTCCCCCAGGTATCGGTTAATTAGTAAGTCTCCAAAAGAAAGTCTTACAATCAAAAAATGTTTTCTAGTTTTAAATAGCCAACAAAGTGTTGATAAACCGTAGAAATTAATGAATCAATCAATAAAACCTATCAGTACGAATGGGATCATCATATATGTGTACCTTACCGTTTAGGCTACAGGATTCCTCGGAACAAGGCATGGCTTGATCCCATTTTTCATCTATGTGATTTTCTCTGCAGGAATATATATATATATATATGATGAACTCTCCCGTCGATTTCGACGTATGAGGTTCCGACAACTTTTTAATGACCTTTATGTTTGAATCTAGAGTGACATTTCAGACCTGCTAATGACTTCCAAAGAAAACCACAGATTGGGCAAGCGTGTGAGCAAAGAGGGTGCACTTCTCTGGCACACTCTGAGGCTTTTTTCCTTTCTCTTGCTTCACGGGGCTTGACAACGCTTGCCGCCGAAAAATTCCTGATTCCAGTGTAAGTTACACTTTTCCAAGCTTTGCGATCCAAGGCAGTATTCTCTAAATCAGTGGGTGCAATATTTGCAGCTGCAAGGTTACTTTTCAGCTTATCTTTAAACCTGAGCAAGGGTCGGCCAACATTCCGTTGACCACCTTCAAGCTGGCTGTACATGAAAATCTGTGGAATTCTACCATCTTGCATCCGTACAACATGACCGGCCCATCGTAACTGTGCCCTCACGAGGAAGCTCTCAATTCCGTCAATGTTACACATCGTTAGAAGGTCAGCATTGGATTTTTTGTCCTGCAGGTTTAGTCCACAGATTGCCCGGGGACATATATATATACCCCTGCACAAATTAATTGAAATAACCGCTTAAGTTTCCTTTATTTCACCATATTATCAGTTTATGTCCCCTAGAGTAACAGTGTGTAATCGATTTCTACTTCTCCTCAGATTAGCTCATTTGCAGTAGTGCACACTAATATGAATCTGTTTTCGGTGTGTATGATGAAATTTGTTTGACCTTGAAAGATATTGTGTCATCCGTGACTGCATCAGATTTTTATCACGCCCAGACACTATTGTCTCGACTGTCGATTAGTTGTCCTACGGTCATTGTCTGCGATAGGCGTTACGCGAAGGAAGCGGACAAAAATTGTAACGCTTCACGAACACAAGCCTTACCAGTGAGCAAATCAAAGCACTATAGACTGGCCCGGAAACTCTTCTGATAATCAAATCGAGAATTTGTGGTCACTCTGCAAGGAACGATGGCCATACGAAGTACTAACATATGCACTGAGTCAGGTTTCATTGGAAAAATATATTTTAATATGTATTCAAAATGTTTATAATTTCTCCAAATCTTATTTTAAGATTTGACTTATGAGCAAATGGTTGTGTACTACGTCTTGCATTTTCAAAATTTTAATTTTCTGATATCTCCTTAATTTGCAAATAAATCTTCTTCATTTATGTGCCAAGTCCACTTCGCCCTATCCCTTGTATATCACAATAAGTTTTGTTCTTTTCCTACTTAACCCTAGACCATGTTCTGTTATACATTTGCTTAAGCCCGCTGAATATGTCATGTATTGCTTTCCATTGTCTCGCTTTCCATCTATTTGACCTGTGAATATCAGTTTCTCCAACCATTCTTTTCTCATTATGTGTCCCAGAAATTTCAGCTGCCCCTCTTCCTGATGTTAAGTATAAGCTTCCTCCTTGTTTGCATCCTCTCCGAAACATCATCTTTGCTCACACGATCGGTCCACGATATCCTCAGCATCCTTCTGTAGAACCATACCTCCGTTGCCTCGAGTCTCTTCATCTTTGCCGTAAAGGAAGACAGATGTTACGTAACAGTTCAGTACTCTTTTCTTTACCAAAGAAATCCTCTTGTTTCATAATAGCTTTTGGAATACGTCTTTGCCCATCCCTATACGTCTTCGGGTCGCACTTACCGTCCTCTGTCAAAACACTTCCTAGATATTTGAATTTCCGCACCTGCTTGATTTTATGTAGCACTTAATTCGTTAAACACCCTGCGGTTCTTATATGAACTGATGTTAACGCATCACCAAACACGTGTCAGTTGATAGAAATTCAAAATGTTTCTTTGGTGAGTCATACCTAAACACGTAAACAGATCCTAATTGGTAAACATTCAAACTATTTCCTCTGAGCTTTGATTCCTATCAAATAAACTGATCTCAGTTCGTAAACATTCAAGCTGTTTCTTCTAAGAGTTGCAGTTAGCATGTAAACAAATAAAAATGTCCCCATCTATAAACATTCAACATTATTTCTATGCTAGACAGAGGAATGAATGAAAGGATAAACGCTTGAAAGGAAGAAAAAGTTGCAAGCTGAAGACGAAGGCGTTACAATCGGACCAAAACATAAAGGAACAAATGAGGTGTACTTGGAAAGTTATTATATTTTCAATGGTAAATAAAAAAAGTTTGCGTCTCGTGTGAATCAATTTGACCTTGTCTAATTCTCGTCTTTCTTAAGATGGCTCCGTTTTCTTCTTTATCGCTCAAATAATCTCAGTGAACCAACAATGTTTAGTCGATCAATCATTACACTGGCTTTTCCCGCCATAAACTGATTAGCAGTCACTGACCAATCACAATCCGACCTTTTTCTCACCTCCGCGATGCTTTTTATAGAAACATCATTTATTATTGTGTAATAATTTATGAAGCCAAAGTGGAAGGTGTTCACTTTAACAAACAATAACAAATACAAACATTTATTCTGGTATTTTTTTTATATTTTTTTTTTTCTGTGGTTACTTTTTTATTTTCGTTTTTTTTTTTTTATAATCCTTTTTTATACTCCTTTTTCATTCATTCATGTTTTGTCTTTCCTTTATTTATTAAGAAAATCTCTCTCTCTATCTCTTTGTTTTTTCTTTCCACTTTTTCGATTTCCCTCTCTCTCTCTTTCACACACATACTATCTCTCTTTCACACACACATATATATACACACACACACGCACACACATACAGAGAGTCTTTCTCACTCTCTCTCTCTCACTCTCCTTTGATTTTTTTCTTTCCTCTCTTTCGCTTTCTCTTTCTCTCTCTTTTTCCGTCTGTCTTTGGGTTTTTCTTTCCAATCTTTCAATTTCTCTCTTTCTTTCTTTCTTTCTCTCTCTCTTTCTCTTTTTCTCTCTCTTTCTCTTTCTCTTTTTCTATTTCTCTCTCTCTCTCTTTCTCTGTCTCTCTCTCACACACACACACGCACACTCACTCACTCACACACTTTTGTCGCTCTTTCTCTCTCTCTTTTGTTTTTTCTTTCCACTCTTTCGATTTCTTTCTATTTCTCACTACTTCCCTCCCTCTCTCACTCTCTCTGCTTCCTTTCCTTTTTACTTCTACTGTCCATTTCTCTCTTTCTGTGTTTAATTTTTTATTCTCTTTTCATGTTTGGTTTTAGCTTTTTCTAACATTCATTCTTTTCCTAATTCATTCATTTTCTCTTTCCTTTTCCTTCCTTTGCTTCATTCTGTGAAGATTTTCTTTCTTTTTTACGTTACATTTTTTTTATTTTTTTACGTTGAATTTATTAAATAATAATGCTTTTCTTTTCTAGTTTTTTCTCTCTACTTTCATTTTTTGTATTTCTTCGTTTCTTTGTGAGGCATATTTCTTATTTATTTTCTTTCCTTTACATTTATTCCTCTTTTCCTTTCGTTATTTTCTATTTCTTTTTCTATGCTTCGTTTCGTACAATCTGTCATTCCACAGCCCTTTTCTTTCCCTCCGTTCCATGTTTTGCCTTTTCTCTTCTTCATTCTTTCTTTCCTCTTTTCATTTTTATGTTGTTTTTCATTATTTTTTCTCTTTGTCCTGCGTTACCGATTTGTTTCTTCAGTTTATTTTTCTTCACTATTTTCTTTTTTTTTTATTTCTTCTTTATATATAATTCTTTCTTCGGTATTTCAAATTCTTTCTTTTCTCTTTTATTCCTTTGTTGATTATTTTTTATTTCCCTCTTCGATTTTTCCTTGTTTCTTTCTGTGGTGTTTTGCTTTTTCTTTTTCTTCTTCTTTCTTTATTTCTTTTTTCTTTCTTTCTTTCGTGTTTCTTTTACTTTCCTTTTATCTTTCCTTTGTCCTTATTTCTTTGCATTTTTATGTACTTCTTCTGTCTACATCTTTTACTTTAATATTCTCTTCCTGTTTCTTTCTATGACATTCATTTTTTTCTTTATTCAACATTTTTTCCTGTTATTTTTTTTCCCTTCCTTCTGTCCTACACTTCTCTTTCGCTGATATTTTTCTTTCTATTGATTTACTCTTCTCTTCCTTTTTCTATTTATATCTTCTTTCATTCCGTCTTTCTTACATTCATTTTATTTCTTCCTTTCTTTCCATCTTTTTTCTTTCTTTTTTCTTCGTTCTTTCTTTCATCTTTACTAACGTCTTTCTTTATTTTATATTCCTTCCTATTTTGTCTTTCTTTGACTTTTATTCTCTCTTTCTTTTTGTCCTTTTGACTTTTACTTTTTTTTTTACTTTCCTTCTCCGTTTATTTCCTGTATATACCTTCTCTCTTTCTTTTTCTCTTTCTTTGCTTTATCTTTCTTTTCTCTGCATTCTTCAGCTTCTTTCAATCTCTTTTGATAACTTTTCTTTCTTCGTCCAACCCATTTATATTTCCAGATCAAATTTTCTGCCTTGCTCTCATATTAGACGCAAACATCCTAAGTGCTTCATTATTAATTCCGAAAATTTCACAATCAGATCGGACCACAAGCAAAAGAATTTATGTATGTTTACAACTTATCATATTTATTGATCATCTTGAAAATCAATCAATCAATCCATTGATCTGTCTGTGATATCATCTACTAAGCTACATATCGGTCCGTGTATCTAAGGAAAGATTTCGATATGATGGCTATTTATCGATGTTTTCATTCGATTAATTTTTCACACTTTCTCACAAATCGACTATCAGTGCCTTCATATCTATCTATCTATCTATCTATCTATCTATCTATCTATCTATCTACCTATCTATTTATCTTAATTAGTAGAACTTGTATCAGTGAATCATTATTACCCGCAAAATGTATATAAACAGTAAATCCCACTCTCTCTCTCTCTATATATATATATATATATATATATATATATATATATATATGTGTGTGTGTGTGTGTGTGTGTGTGTATAACCCAGTGTTACGCCATAGCTATCTATCTATACATCTATCTTAATTAGTAGGATTGTATCAGTAAATCATTATTACCTGCAAAAGGTCTATAAACAGTAAATCTATCTATCTATCTATCTATCTATCTATCTATCTATATATATATATATATATATATATATATATATATATATATATATATATATATATATATATATTGTTAATCCAGTGTTACTCTATAACTACATATCTATCTATCTATCTATCTATCTATTAAGTTGTTACATATATTCGTTCATATTTTTTTATCTTCTACGAAATATTTCGACGAATAATCTTTCGTAATAGTTTTTGCTTCTTAGTGACTCTGGTCATCACGAGAAACCGTTGTCTCACATTATTTTTATTTTAGATTAGACACCCCTTTGACATGGAATGCCAAGTAGACAAGACTGAGTATGTTAGACATGTTCTCTTTGCTTTTAATCCAGCTCACAAAGTTGCCAATGCAGCTCGTGACATTTGGGCTCTGTACAGAGATGACAGAATGGCACAGTTTTCTGGTTTCAAGAAGGTGAGGTACGAACTCACAGAGATACGTTCTAGCCGACCTGTTCAGTTTGATGAGAACCAATTGCAGCCTCTGATTAAAGAAGAACCGCGCGAAATCGCTAAGGAATTGGCCCAGAAAATGGCAAGCTCTCATGTTACTGTCGCTCGTTGACTCAGTGGGTAAGATTCAGAAACAAGATGTGAAAGAAAAAATCCATTGTTCCTCCATTGCCTCCAGATTACTGGCTTGGTAAGAGGCTACACATAGATACAAAAAAAAGATTCCTTTACCGTACGACTGGAGACAAGAATTTGACATCTTTGTGGGAATATAATAGAATGCGTGAGTCCCGACAAGCTGCCGTGGGATGCTTATCATCTTTCAGTTGCATCTCTGTCTTTCGGCAGAATCAGTTGTGCCTCTGTCCACGGACAGAGATGCAGCTGAGGAAAATAATACTATGTGGTATCCGGATCTGGTGAACAGCTTCCTGAGTCTGCACCCTCTCATTGCACTAGAAAGGAGGGTCGATGCAATTATTGTACTAAGATCAGCGTTCTGTTTTAATATGATCACGTCGTCGTCACGTGGGCGATGTTGTGAAAACGTATTCAAAGATGATTTCAAAATATTAGATAAGCTCTCATATAAACAGTTCGTTAAGAAATCCTTTCTGTTCTTATAGGAATACGCGGAGATCAATAGATTCTTATATTTTCGTATAAGCTTGAAGTCTTCCATGTTATAAAGTAAATCAAAGATGATTTCAAAATATTAGATAAGTTCGACGGAAAGATTTTCTCATATGAACAGTTCGTGATCATATTAAAACGGAACGCTGATCTTATAAAAAATTTCAGTTATCTGTTTGGATTAGTCTTACTCTTATGTCCATCGTCTTTTTCATGTTGAATTGAATATAGTCTAGTGTTAATTATGTTTTATGAATATGTCCTGAAGATGGTCTATTAGACCGAAACGTCCGAGGTTAACATTATATTAACATTAAAACAGCATAATTGCATATTAGGATTTTTGTTTTGTTTTTCCGTATATTTCTCTTCATACTGTCGGATCTATATCCATATATTTGCTTACATAGGTTGATATATACACATATTCTATAGTTCAAAAGTTTGAAGGAACCCCTGGTAATTTTTTTTTTAAATTGCCACCAAAATAGTTGTTTTGTACTTTAAATAAACTAAAATTAATATACATTGTTAAAAAATATGTTAGACATGATTTTTTATTAAAAATTGTATTACGCCAAAAAGAAAAAAAAATTTATAATTCAATTTTGCCTTCATTAATCCTATAGAATTCTTTAGTCTTGATTACTGCAGAAGACATTTTTGGCATTCCTTCTAAATGTTTTTCAAAGTGTGATAATTGATTCGATTCTTTTTAATGTCTCTAAGAACTCTTTTTCATTTATTTTTATTTATTTATTTTTTTTTTACTCTTCTGTCAAGTTCGTATCATGTTAATTCTGGAGGTGGCTTCAAACTTTTAAACTATATATACATTTCCAAATGAAATTATACTACTTTGAACAATAAGAATGTATATTCAATCTCCAAGCTTAACCGAAGAATCGGGATAAAATCGATCATACACAAAAATGACGTTCATCAGTATTAATCAGGGCTAAGGATCGGAAGCTCAGGAGGGATTCAAATATATATATATATATATATATATATATATATATATTCCTGGATCATTTTCCAACTTATTCAAGATCCTGATCCAGTTTTCCTCCCTACCGTTGCTTCTTTTTTAAACTTATTCACAGTTCTCTTGATGGTTCTTGAATGGACTTTGAAGACAGAAGACTGGATATAAATGTGAGTACCATTACTGAAGGCCTGAATGATCTTTTTGCTCTCGCCATTGCTCATTTGAAAAAACAGTGTGGCTGACAAAAAACAATCTTAACCTGTTCTCTTTCTAGCTCCTTTTTTTGTCAGTAATTCTTACGACATATGATGTCAAGATGGCCTTATCTGAAAATCTAGAAAAAAAGAAACTCAGTTAGTTTAATAGGATTTTAGATATTAAACATTTTATGGGGTGGACAATTATACTGTAACACGATTTGGACAATTTTACAACTGGTATATATATATATATATATATATATATATATATATATATATATATATGTATGTATGTATGTATGTATGTGTGTGTGTGTGTGTGTGTGTGTATATATATATATACAAAATTACCTCATATGGGGATAGATCTATTTCACTTTACGAAAACTTCGTCAGTCTTGTTCAACCCTGCTGTATAGACTGAGTTTGTGTCGGAATTTGAAATGTAACTGGTAGTTAGATTATCCAGGTGGATTAATTAATCCAGTGAGAGCTCAACTATCCGTTATAGGAGCAATATAATAAAGGTAAGAAATTCGTTGGTATATAATCCAAGTATATATATATATATATATATATATATATATATATATATATATATATATATATATATATATACCTTGTGGCAGCAGCCTATTTTCATACTTGAACACAATCTTCAAGCTATTCAAACATGAAAAAAACTGCTGTGTGTCGGTGTTGACCTCAGTGTTCACTTTTATATGGTACAGTGGATAAAAGCGTTGGTTGAAGTAATCTGCGAGGTGAACGAAAATTTGCGAAGTTGAGTTACTTAATGGAAATAAACTAAAACGTCCATAAAAGACATACCTCGTGGAACTAGAACAATCTACCCTTGTAGACAAAATAAAGTGTTCGATTCGAAATCCGGACGTATATCACCTGAAGAAAGCCGGAACGTACAACGGCCGAAACTTCGTGAATATGGCCATAAAGATGAAGACAACAGTACAAACAATATAAATAGTGTAAAATAATTATTATCAATTGATTAATCTACTATTGTGTCTAATTTATAAATTAAAGTTTATAATATTTGTGTATATGTACGTAAAAACACAGTGTACATAGGGTTCGGTTTTATGAGAGACTTTATGCATCTATTTGGGGTCTTGTTACCTATCTCCCTCTGATAAGGAGGAGCTACTTTAAAACTGATTCGTATTGAAAACCCGCTGAGCATGCGTGTTTGTCGAATTCACTTCCGGTACTCACTATTCTGTGTGAATCGCCTCCATGCAAAATGGCGACCGTGTACATGACTTCCGGTCATATTGGCGCCATAGTTCGGCAAAGAGCGCAGAATCGCATACCCGATGCGAGAAGAGAATAGTCCGAACAAAGTGTGACTAAACACATCACCAAAATAAGAGAAAGAAAGCAAAAAAAAAAAAAAATATCGCCGAAGTTTGAGAAACTAAGCCAAGTCGATTACCATTGGCTTTTGTCCAAGTGACTTTGTTCTGCTTCCTCGTTGTCTTCACTTCCGGCGTTCGCAGCGTTAATAGCGAACGACCGGAAGTTCAAGTGACAATCCTAGCGGAGAGGGCTAAAAGAAGCGGGCTTGCAGCCAGAAAAAGTCGCTTTATTGTCCAAGTAAAAGGAAGGAACAATGTGGTATTCGACAAACAAACAAAACAAAGACGAATTAAAAAAAATATGGGCCACATTTTGTCATTTACTAAATTCAAAGTTCTAAAACCATTTTGGTGACAATTACTTGATGAAGTGAAGAGAAGACAACTGGAGTGACAATTAATAAACACAAATTAGTCTCTACCCCCTATATATATATATATATATATATATATATATATATATATATATATATATAGAGAGAGAGAGAGAGAGAGAGAGAGAGAGACAGACAGACAGACAGACAGACAGACACAGATACAGAAAGAAACATTGTTATTTTATTAATTTAGTTTTGCTTTGTTTAAAGTTTTAATCGTAAATTTTACGTATTTAATTGTAAGTTTTTAATTTAGTATTATTTCTTATTGCGATAAAAGTCATTTTCGTAGGTAAATATGTTTTACTGGACATAACAGATTTTTTTAAATTTTGAAATTAATGTCTATCTGTCCAGAGTATTGAAAGTTTTATTAACGAAAAGGTTACTTTTACGTAAATAAACTTAGCAGATATAGACATCCAAAAAATATATATATATATATATATATATATATATATATATATATATATATATATATATATACTTAGCATCGCTTGATAATGGAACGGAACTTTGTAATTTAAGTATAATTTTTATGATTGAATTTGAATTGAAGTTTCAGTTTTGAAACATGTGAATTTTAGTGTTGGGATGATTATATATTTAAATAAAAAAACAATTATAATATTATGCTATACCGTTGTATCGAGTACTGCTTTTTAATAATAAAAATAAATGATAAAAACGCTGAATTATAAATCTCATTGTTCTTTCCTACTTTTCTAAATATATATATATATACATATATATATATATATATATATATATATATATATATATATATATATATATATATATATACACACACACACATATATATATATATATATATATATTAACAACATACACATTTTTCCTCATCTGTAGCACGACTCAGAGTTTCATGTACGAAGAAATATTCATGTCTTTCGTAGACACTGACTGTTACATAATTTAAATGTTAATAAAAATATCTGGTTAAAGTAATTTTGGCACAGTATATTATAAAGGGATTACTGGTTTTAAAAAACTGTATTTTTTAAAAAAATTTTAAATTTTTGTTTTGTAAGATTAATGGTTTTATTTTCTATTTAAAATAAACGGGGTTTAAAAGGTATTTTAGTTTTTTAAAATTACATCGAGCACTATTTTATTAACAACAGCACTACCTTAATGAATATATATATATATATATATATATATATATATATATATATATATATATATATATATATATATATATATACGGAAAAAAACAAACAAAAATCATATATACAATTATGCTGTTTTAATGTTAATTAAAACAGCATAATTGTCGATAAAATTTTGTTTTTTTTTCCGTATATATTTTTTTCATACTGTCGGATCTATATCCATATATTTGCTTAAATATATATATATATATATATATATATATATATATATATATATATATATATTATATATTGGATAGATGTGAATTTGTGACCACGGGTTTTACGCTTTAGCGATCGTCAGACAAACTGATTAATGTTTTAAAAATTTGGGTTTATGTAGATTGCGTGTATTGGTTTGTTATTTTGGAAGTGGTGGGGGAAATTTCGTCGTTTTGTCATTCATCGTACTAACGCAAACATCATATGCAACATCGATGTATGCGTCAGACATATATATATAAATAATGTATATGTGTTCTGTCGTGTCCCCACCACTTCCACCAATCACGCACTCATAAACCCATATTTTTTAAAATATTAAACACGATCGCTAAAGTAAAAACCCAGGGTCACAAACTCACATCTATCCAACTAAATATGTTAGCTCTATCTCTGATATTGAGCGCTTTCTAATAAGTACCGCGTATATAATATATAAATAATTATACATATATATATTTATTTATATTTATATACACTTTTCACACACACACACACACACACACACATATATATATATATATATATATATATATATATATATATATATATATATATATTTATAATTTCTATAAATATTATATATGCGTGGTATTTATTAAAAACCGCTTAATATCAGCGATAAAACTAACGTATTTAGTTGTATGGATATGAGTTTGTAACCCTGAGTTTGTCGCCTTTGCAATCATCAGACAAACTCCTATCTAAACGACGGAATATATATATATATATATATATATATATATACATATATATATATATATATATTAATGCAAATATTATTAAAGCCGACAGACATTTTGTGACGATTAAATTTATTGATTGATTTTTCCAAAATACGTTTAATACTTTTCAGAAAATGATGAAATTCCGTCAGAAATTGTCCAAAGTCAATGAATAAAATTGATCAACACAAAATGTCTGTTGGCCTCAATAACATTTGCTGGCGAAATACACAGAATTTCTACACACACACACAAATATATATATATATATATATATATATATATATATATATATATATATATATATATATATATATATTGAAATATATGTGAGCAGCAACCTTTCTTTAACATTTACTGGCTAAATACACAGAATTTATATATATATAAATATATATATAAATATATATATATATATATTCACGTATATTAGAACAGAAACCTTTCTGTAAATCATCTTTCATTAAATATGTCAGGCAAGAAACATTTAATTATTTTTTTTTATAATTAGCTGATGGATAATTACTTAGGTTACGCTACTGAATGCCTATCCGAACGGCTTATGTTGCACCTATCCGACACAGTTGCATTGGAACTCATTTCAACACACAGGCAAACCTACCAGACTCCATCCGAATCATAATAGCAGAAAATGCAGGCATAATGACCTCATCCAAATGTAAAAAAAAGTTTTAAAATAATGGAATCCCTAATAATAAAAAAAAGGGAAAACACTCATTAAATTAACTACGAACACGGCCAAAATGTGCTGACCTGGTTTGTGACGCTCGTTGTGGCCGAGCGATCTAGGGCCTGCCCGATCAAGCAGTGGTTCTACTACACTAGGGGACGCAGGTTCGAACCCTGCGTGGGAGCACATTTTTTCTTATTAAAATCTCTAACTTACGCAGACGTCATACGCACTGATTTAAAAAAAATACAAACTGGGCGTATCTTTCAAATACGGGTATCCACTAAAATAACGTTTGATATTACAGAGACGCACACACACTCTCTCACACACACACACACACACACACACATATATATATATATATATTTACCCAAGTATAGGATTAGTGCATACGGAATAAATTCCAATAGCCAAAAAAATACTTTTTTAAAAAGAGTGATCAATATATATATATATATATATATATATATATATATATATATATATATATATATATATTTAGTGTATTTAGGCAGCAATCCTTCTTTCATGCACATTTCATTGAATACGACAGACAAGGTGCTTTGATTTAGTATTTTATACAAATTCTCATGCGATCTAATATATTTTTTCTTTTAAGATGATAAATTATATAAAAACAGTCCGGATGTTCTTTTATTCCGAGCGCTTTCGGCTATACATTTAGCCATTTTCAAGGATGAAATATTTTACCTCCTAAATATCTAATAGTTTGTTGCATGTACGTATTTATATAATGTTTCATTTTTCAAAACACGGTCAATATATATATATATATATATATATATATATATATGCTCCCTGAGACAGAACCAAAGCTAGTGAACAGCATGGCCTAGGCCTCCAGTTAATTCTAAACTCTCTTCTTGAAAACCATGCATCACACGTGTAACTTTCACTACCCCAGAACCTGATGATTCAAACACAGGAGAGATATTGCGAAATCTCCGATTGCAAAGCCATACAATAATTTATCATCAATTTATCGGTCGTAATTTGTCTTTACCCCTTAAACTGATAAGAACAGAATTATTACTAATAAGTTCATTTCCGCCGTCTTTCTTCGTCACACCTCTTCCACTAGCATCGAGTAGAAAGACTTATAAACACTTTGTTCCATGATACACTGATTTAATTATTATATACAGTGTGCGATGGGTAAATTGTCGCCATTTTCTATGCCAGTTGTTTCTTATGATTTTGTCGACTTCACCGTGACACACACCGCCAGAAGCTTAGCATTCGCGCCAGATTCTCTAATGCGAACAATTCAGAGTGTCTGGGTGTCAATCTGAGGACAGTGCAGAGGATTCGGGAAGAGTCGGATGAGTCTAATGGTGATTACAAAGATACGGCAGCTCGGAAAACTCACTCTGATTATTCTGACAAGAAAAAAAATTCCAGAATTTGTTGGTGAGGGCCTCTAACTCAACACGAAGGCTTACATCAACTGCCTTGAGGAGGTAGTGCTGCCTTGGAGCAAAAGGATGGCTGCTGGAAGACCCTATGTCTGGTAACAGGACTCTACACCAAACCACACAAACAGGAGAACTCAGGCATGGCTGTCAGACAATTTTACCGACCACATCACCCCTTACATCTGACCACCTACCTCCCCAGATTGAAACCCCTTTGATTATTATATGTGGGGAGCATTCGTGCAAGAGGCAAATAAAACTGTTTGTAACACCAAAGATGAACTGAATGCAAGGACTATGGCAGCATTCACCAACTTAAACAAGCAGACCGTTCAGATGTTAAATGGAGGGCGTGGTTCAAGCCAATGGTGATTTTATTGAATAAATTTATTAGTATTTCAAGATATTTTTGTGTAATTTTGGTAAATATAGCTGTTAAAATGAGATGTCAGTGTTATTTTCATTTTTGTGTAATTTAGACGATTGTTGCAGACCCTGTAGCATGCAGTCAACCTTCTTATTCTGGTAACAGAGCGCGACTGACTTGAAAAATAAAGTTTGTCAGTGAAATGCGCGGGAAGATTTCAAATTCCAGTTCAGATGATATCAGGAGCAGCCAGTAAGCTTGTCGGCAACAATAGGATGGCTTACTGCTATGTCTAGTCGAACGTGGAAGGAAGGGGTGCAAAACGCGCGCGCGCAAAAGGATGGCGTCTATGCACGCTTCCACACGATAATTCATCCCTGTCCCCCTGCACATTGCTATTTAGACCAGCGTACTAATTCAACGGAAAATATTTTAGGGTGGCTTATTATATACTCTCTTATTCGGACGAACATTCTCCATTTGTTTCTTATATTCACAACGTTTTAAGGTGTTGTATCATCCAACCTTCTTCAGATTTCCAACAGGCAAAACGTTATAAGCATAACAAGCAAGACCAGCTCAACTTATTTAACATTAGGTCAACCCATTTCTTCGCATATCACTCTATTATATCTTCATATTTTTATGCATTTAGATGTTCGAAACAAACATAGCCGACACTGAGTGTCTGAAAGCACGTCTCATCTGATTACCAGGACGATTTTTGGTACCCTCTCAAACCCCAGAGATTTTGGACAGTTCTACTCTTTCTTACCTCTTTCAGTCCCCATCTCCACCCACCGCGAAGGAATGCCAGTTTGCGCATTTTGGGCGAAAAGTAACAAATTTGGCTACATTTTAAAGCCCAGAGATACTAAATTTTAAATAGGTTTACTTTCCATTAGAAGCCAAATATATTTGAATAGTATTCTCAAAATTCATAATTTCGTAAGATTAGGCTATCGAACTGAATTATTATGTTATATCAGTCTTCTTACATTCCAATGAATACTGGCAATCTCCTCACAGATATCTTTATCTTGAAGCAACAGAAATGTGGTTCGAAAGAAGGTAATATGGACCGACACGTGAGCCACGACAAAGTTTTACAGACAATCGCGACAAAAGGACACATATTACTTAACATCAGGAAGAGACAGTTGACATTTCTAGGGTATATAATGATTGATTGATAGATTCTTTTTTTGAGGGCTTATCAACCTTTTGAAGGTTATTTAAAGTTAGAAAATATTTTTGAGTTGACAGAATGTTTTTCTTTTTAGATAATAAGGATTTAGTGACATAATGTTTACGAATTAATCCAGAGCTAAAAAAAAAAAAAAAAAAAAGGATTTGCGCGTTAGTGAACATAACGAAACTAACTTGTGGATGTGTTATGGTCAAACACACCTATTCTATAGTTAATACGCTCTCCCACCTATAATAATTAGGAGTAGTAAGAGTAACAAAGGGTCGCTCAGTGGGTCGGTCTGAGTTCAGTCTGAAGTCGGACGACTGGCTGACCGGTTGAACTCTCTGCCTTCGGGCGGGGAAGAACCCGAACGAGGCTACGCCGAAGGGCGGAGTCTCTTTCGGGGAGGTAAACCGACCCTGAACCCGTTTATACGGGTTAAAAGGGCATATTTTTGGCCGAGCCCACGGGATCGGAGATCCCACGTTTTTAAACCGGCCTTGTGCTACATGATGCCCTCGTGGGAGGGGGGTGACTGAATACCGCTCAGTGAGTCGATGCCGGACGACCGTTAGTCGGATACTAAAGTATCAGCGACCACAACTAGATTTCTCTGCGTCATACCTATTATATGAAGTTCCTAACGTTTTGTACCTCGAACCTATTTTAGGACCGACTTAGTACAAATACAAGCCTCCACTGTGAAAACACTCCATAACAGGATGGTCGACACCACAAAATGCAGATATCAAAAGAAGATAGCTGTTCAATAGGTTGCCTATATAATTAAGATATAGTCGTCCCATAGGCTATCTAAAGAAGATAGCTGTTAAATAGGCCACGTATCTAATGAATATAGAGTCTTTCCATAGGCTATCTATATAATGAATATACTCGTTCTATAGAATATCTATATAATGAAGATACTGTGCTCGGGCGCGTATAGGTGATCGGAGCGGAAATTAAGGTCACCATACGGAGTTCCTGTTCCTATCGACGAAAATAAGAAATGTCTATGGGAAAGTTATGAATCTTTCTCTTGACTACGTGTTAATTAGCTTTGGCTGGCATCCAGTCTAGAAGAAATAATACACTGAATTCGAAACCGGTTAGCGTGAGGCTATCACCTTCATTCAGTAATTCTTCTTGATACTGAAACTAAGCAACTGTTGTGGAGTATTTTTCACAGTGGAGGCTTGTATTTTCTAATAAGTCGTCCTAAATTAGGTCCGACGTACAAAACGTTAGGAACTTGGAAAATAAGAGTCAATGGCGCAGGAAATCTAGTTGTGATGGTTGGTACTTCAAATGTCCGAATCTCGACTGACGCGCTCAACACCGTTCAACGCCAGTTTAATTGTGGGTTTATCCGAGCCCATAGGCTCGGCCAAAAAATTAGCCTTTGAAGCCGATTAGACGGGTTCAGGCCCTGTCTACCTCCCCGGACGAAACTTTGCCCTTCGGCAAAGCCTCGTCCGGGTTCCTCTCTACTAAAGCAGAGAGTTCGACAGGAGGTGTGCGCAGTCAGAGACTTCTCAACACCGTTCGGTATTTATCATTTCACCCGGGAAAAACGAATATGGCACAAGGCCGGTTTTATTGTGGGTTTCTCCGAGCCCGTAGGCTCGGCCAAAAAAATAGCCTTTTGAAGCCGATTAAACGGGTTCTGGCCCTGTCTACCTCCCCGGACGAAACCTTACCCTTCGGCAAAGCCTCGCCCGGGTTCCTCTCTGCTAATGCAGAGAGTTCGACAGAAGGCGTGCGCAGTCAGAGACCGCTCAACACCGTTCCGCCAGACTTGCCACTGTTACTCCTACTTATTATCTATGGGAGAGTCCATTACAATAGAATAGGTACCTAACAGCAACAACACAAATCACGATGAGGCTGTAACCAAAATATTCCACGGAAAGTCTACAGCTTCAACCGTCTGATCTATGTGGTGTTATAACTATTTTTGATTTAGTCGTCGTAACAGTCGTGAATATTCTGTCCCATTCCAAGTATTAATAGCAACAATATTGTGAAGGTTATTTCTTACTGTGTTGCCTTTCTTCATATCAACATTTTTTTTTCATACCAACTAAGATTCTCTGATAGTAAGTCGATGCACACTTTCGCCCGTTCTTGCAAAACTGTAACGGCTGCTGGCGGTCAGGTTTCCATCATCAAACGAACGAAAAAAAAAATGGCGAATATATAAAAGAGATAATAATTATTTATACCATTTGGCGATTGATTTTTTTCAGGTGATAAACGACGGAGTTCAACACTTTGCCTGGCTTGATGTGTGAAACGGTTATATCGCAAGTGAAAATGCCGCTGGGAGATAACGCAAAACAAACAGCGGCTATTCCTGGAAGTCTTCAGAGAAGAGATGGAAAAATCTGATATGGAACCTGTGTTTTGAAGTGCAAGGAATGACGAAGGAAGATAGCAGGAAACGATGGGAGAGGTTTTTTCTTTTCTTTTCGTTTTTAAATTTGTTTTCTCTTTCTTGTCTCTTTTGTTTGTTTTCCAGAAAAATACGCATTTCTTATTTGCAACATTTTATGGTGGACTTACAGTCAATCTAAAAATGTAAAACCGGTTAGCGTCGAAAGAAAAGAAGAATTTCTAAGAGGTGACAGAAAACAAAAAAGGAAAGAAGGTTACCGTATATACTCGGGTATAATTTGAGTTTTCTACGCAAAAATAGGAGGTCGCACTATATATCAGGTCATCCCATAAGTTCTGTCCGAATTTTAACTTTTTGTTAAAATGAACGAAATTTAAAGAGTATTTTATAATGTCTAATGGAGCTGAACATTATTCTTATGTTTAGATGCATTTAAACTGATCAAATTTTATTTCAGAGAACAATAAAATTAAATTTTGTTTGATTAAAACCCTGCTAACATGGAAGTACCCAAGATTCATTTGAGGCACATAATGCTTTATGAGTTCAAGAAAGGAAACTCAGCAGCCGAAGCGGCTAGAAACATTCACTCAGTTTATGGAGAGGAATGTGTGAATGAAAGAACTTGCAGAAGATGGTTTGCAAAATTCAGAGGAGACGGAAGAAGAAAAAGAAGAAGGGAGACGGGAGACCAAGACAAAGTAGGAGGAGGAAAAAGAGAAAGAAAAGTGGAGAATAAGAAGGAGGAGTAGGAACAGGGATGGGGAAAGGAGGAGGAGGAGAGAAGAAGATGAAGAAGAAGGAGGAGGAGGAAGAAAGGAGACGGAAGAAGAAAAAGAAGAAGTGAGACGGGAGACCAAGATAAGGTACGAGGAGGAAAAGGAGAAAGAAAAGTGGAGAATAAGGAGGAGGAGGAGGAACAGGGATGGGGAGAAGAAGGAGGAGGAGGAGAGAAGAAGATGAAGGAGGAGGAGGAGAGAAGAAGATGAAGAAGAAGGAGTAGTGGGGAAAAAAGAAGAAGAAGAAGAAGAAGAAGAATATATTATTATTATTATTATTATTATTATTATTATTATAAAAAACAAACCAAAAAAGTAAAGCTGGATAAAGAGCGACAAAACTGAAAAAAATGTGCATCAGAAACTTGACAGCTGTGTCCATAAAGGTTGGGGAAAAAATAGAAATCTCTGAAAGAAAGGATTAGTTTTACGAGCAGTTACTGTAGCAGTCATTCGTGCATGAAGTGAAATCGGCAAACTGACTTCAAATTCCGGTTTAGTCTGTTACGGTAATGGTTTATAAAAACCGAAATCACTCAAAAGACAACGGACAGTATGTGTTCAAAATTTTCCCTGGTTACCAAAATAATGGCTCGAACCGCAGAAAAAGTCCTAAACAAAAAACAAAACAAAAATACCCTTTCGTTGGTCTTGAACTAATTCTGCACGAATAAAAGATTACTGACCAAACAAAAACAATATATATATATATATACAGTGTCCACCAAAAATGTATACGCACTTTTCGTAGTTTTATCAAACTTCGATAACACTGTTTATTGTCAAACGATATTTTCCCGACAGATGGAATTACATTGGCGGCCCTCAGACAAGAAATTGAAAATGCATGTGTAATAATCCCACTGGACACTTTTGGCCAAGATTATCCAAGCAGTAGTTCACGGTACTTATAAATATTGTAGCTCGTGACGTCACACATGCCCACGCGAGAGTGAAAACGTGAAGTATTAAGTATGGGAAGCCGTTGGTATAAACCAATGGATTCTGTTATCAATTATAGGCATTTAAGTATATTTGTGGAGTTTTCATAGTTTATTTTGATCAGGTTAGCTTTCAACAGTTTTATGTATATAGCTTCAAGAATTTTTAGTTTTTGTTTATTGTTTTCATGTTTAAGTATAGTTGTGTTTTCAACGAGGATTTTCCGGTAATGTGTACGCGGCCAGTCATGTTTTTTTAAATGCCAAAAAGTTATCATTCAAATGTAGTGTCAAGCGTCGTGAAAGCGAGTTTGTGGTGTGACCAACATAAATATTATTTAATCCATTGGAGATACAATCTCCCAAAGGGCACTTGAATATGTAAACTATGTTGGTTTTTTGCAAATCACTAACGGGGAGGAGGGAAGAATTATTGCGAATAATTAAGTTGGATGTACTAGATTTAGTGTAGTATATGATTAACCTCATTTTTTTTTTGCTAGGACCTGTTGTAGATATATTAGTATTTACTAATTTTTTTTAGTATATTTTTAATCTTGTTTATAATTAGTATGCATTTAACTACGATATAGAAGATTAATACGTTTGGGATGTGTGATATTTCTGATAACTTCATCGGGCATGAAACTTTGAGTAACATCTTCCAGCAACGAATATCAATGTACTTGTTTTAATATCTATCTTAGCTTTTTTTGTTTTTATTCCCTGTGCACAGTATTATATATATATATATATATATATATATATATATATAGAGAGAGAGAGAGAGAGAGAGAGAGAGAGAGAGATACAGAGAGACAGAGATGGGAAGAGAGATAGTGTGGATAGTTTTTCGGCATAATGCTATCTTCAGACCAAGTACATCACTGCTTTTAGTGGGCTGTACATGATATATATATATATATATATATATATATATATATATATATATATATATAAGATATAGGGAAAGAAAGACGAGGTGGGGGAGAGAGATTAGGACAGAGTAAGGATATAATAAAAAGGCTTAAACACTATCTTTCCCTCCCTCTTATTCTAACATTAGATTGTCTATGGTGTGTGTATGTCACCACGAAATGCATGTTTATGCATTAGACATCCGACAACATTCATTTTTCTCTTACTTAAACCCCTTCCACACATCTCCACCAAAATTCTCTCTGTTAAGGTTTAATCTCCCTCCTCCTCATACTTACACTCTCTCTAAATTCTGTTTTTATTTCCGGGGTTGTTTTTTTTTCTGTTTTCTTTTTGAATTTGTAGGTCTGATGAATTGGATCGTATTTACGATTCCAATGGAATAAATTATGACCATGGAATATTAATGTTTAAGCCTTTTATTATATATATATATATATATATATATATATATATATATATATATATATATATATATATATATATATCAGTTTACGATCCGCGTAGCTAGAACCTAGGTATGTCTGTCTGGCTCTTTAGGTTTACGTAGTTTGCTCTACTTAGCTTATTGAGCACTTTGCTTAGTTATTTTACTTTACTCATGTCGGAGTTTTTTTTTTGTCAGGGGGGGATTCTGAACTTAGATTCGAGACGATTATTTTCGCCGGAAGTACATGTTCTTAGTTCTTCTTCTCCCCATCCCTGTTCCTCCTCCTCCTTCTTATTCTCCACTTTATATTTGTAAGATTATTAGTATAGTATATATATATATATATATATATATATATATATATATATGTGAAAATATATAGAAAATAGGAAGGAACTGGTTAGGTAAATAATCCAAAGTCCCTTAGTATTTTAGTTATTATTTTTTAAAAAAATAGTGCTCGATACAAAAAAGTAGAGCATAAATATAATTATTTATTTAAAAATATGATTCCAAATCGCTTACATAAGAGGTCTCATGTTTCAAAACTAGAGCCAAAACTTCAATATAATCCTTTAAATTAAATTGAGTTGAAAGAAAATGGGCTCCGTTCCATCCTCAACATGAAATTTTGTTAATTTAAAGGATTATTTTGAAGTTTTTATCCTAGTTTTGAAACATGAACATGTAGCGATTTGAATCATATTTTAAATAAATAATTATATATATATATATATATATATATATATATATATATATATATATATATATATAAAGTAAGAGAAAGTACATAGTTATAATCCAGAGTTCTTTATCATTTATTTAAAAAAAGAAACAGTGCTCGATACACTGTAGAGCATACTTATTATTATTATTATTTAAAATATGTATTTATCGGGACACAGAAATTAAGAAGTTTCGAACCAAAACCTAAATCTTAAATTAAACTTAGAATTTGAAGTTCACTTCAATTTTCAAGGGATGCAGAATAATTTTATGTTTAATTTAAGATTTGGGTTTTGGTTTCTGCAACATGGTAATTTCTGTGTTGCGATGAATACATATTTCAAAAAATAATTATAATATACATATATATATATATATATATATATATATATATATATATATATATACTAGTAGAGAGCCTGGCGTTGCCCGGGATGTAACAGTAAGAGATAGATCAAGTATCCACCATCATAAAGACTGAAAAATAAAATTGACAAAGATTATTGTTTAAGGTTGACGGACACGCATGTCTTAATTAGTTTTTTTTGTTTTTGTTTTTTGTGAATTGGTCAAACCCAAACTCAAACAAAAACATTGTTTTCAATCGTTATGAGTCTACCAATCGAATAGAATTTTATTATAAACAATCGTCTTGTAAATGGAATTTTTAAAGCATTCTGAATGTAAAAATAAAGAAAAAAAGTGTGCAAGACAATAAGAAACACTACCTGCCAAAAAAAGTGAAGTTTTGTTGAAATCGGTTGAAAAATGTAGGAAATCCGATCCCATATATAAACGAACACACACACACACACACACGCACAAACAACCTGGCTTTTATAATAAGTATAACTCGATATGAGTTGTCTTTTCTTCTGGCGACAGAATCGTGTTTTATCGTGTTTTCAAATTGATTAATGCAAAAACAATTGTGTCTTTCCAATTTTTGGCGCTGTCAGAACCACTGCAAGGTAATTTTACATAGTCCTGTGAAGTTTTGTTGAAATCGGTTGGAAAATGTAGGAAATCCGATCCAATATATAAACGTACAAACACACACACAATCTTCGTTTTATAATAAGTAAGATACACACACACACACACATATATATATATATATATATATATATATATATATATATATATATATATATTACAATAAACGTGCAATCAGTTTACAAATACATGAATTATTCACACAAAACTAATGCAAAGGTTAATGATTTAAATGGCGAGACATCCATCATCGCAAACAATTCAAATAGTATGCAAAAACCTCCAGATCCGTTATGAATGAATTGATCCTTGTTTATATAAATCATTAACCTTTGCATTAGTTTTGTGTGAATAATTCATGTATTTGTAAATTGATTGCACGTTTATTGTAATTTAAATAACTGATCCAAGTGCGACTTTTAGATAATAAGTGCGACATTACTGTAATTATTGAACAATATAGTTCATGCCACTTTGACAGAAAAATTTACCAGTAAAATAAATTTGTTCATCACCATATTTGGTATAAACGCAAACACTTTAAAAATTTAAAATCAAACTCAGCGTTGCTTTGGCGCGTTCCAAAACCAATAACTCTTTTTCAATAGCATTTTCGGATACAACAACACATATATTTTCGTTGTCCTCTTATTACCAAGAGAAAAAAACAAAAACAAGAACAACATCTCTATTCTATACCTGAAGATGTCTGTAGGAACAGACGAAAGCTTGTAGTAAAAATAACAGCTAATACGGCAGAAATTTATATAAACAAGGATCAATCCATTCATAACGGATCTGGAGGTTTTTGTATACTATTTGAACTGTTTGCGATGATGGATGTCTCGCCATTTAAATCATTAACCTTTGCATTAGTTTTGTGTGAATAATTCATGTATATATATATATATATATATATATATATATATATATATATATATATATATATACAACAATTGGTCGGGATAATTCCAAGGAGGACATAAATCCAAAAAGAGCTCAATGTAAGTAATCAAGGAATATAACAATCAGTCAAGAAAATCTTTAAAAATGCATTTCGGATACAATTTATTTCATGAGTATATTTATATTATTTTTCTCTTCAGACTGAAGGTTTTTTTTTTTTTAGAAATTTATAAGTCTGTGTGTGTGTGTGTGTGTGTGTGTGTGTGTGTGTGTGTGTGTGTGTGTGTGTGTGTGAGTGCGCGCTTGTGTGTGTGTGTGTAAAATTTCAGATACAACTACAATATATCTGTAACAGGATAATATGATAATCGTAAAGACAAAATGAAAACCTATCTTAGCCGACTAAATAGAGAGAGTGAGTGATAGAGATGAAGTGTGAGAGAGTGAAAGAGAGAGAAATAGAGAGTGAGGCAGAGATAAATAGGGAGATAGAGAAAGCGTATGGGAGAGAGAAATAGAGGGAGGGAGGGAGAAAGAGACAGAGAAAGTGAGAGATATAAATAGATAGATAATGAGAGTGAGAGAAATAGAGAGATTGAGATAGAGATAAATAGAGAGAGAGCGAGTGAGATAAATACCGATAGAGTAAGAGAGAGAGAAAAAGAGAGACGTAATGAGAGAGAGAAGTAGAGAGAATGAGAGAGATCCAGATAAATAGAGAGAGTGTGAGAGAGAGAAAAATAAAGTGATAAATTGAGAGAGAGAAAAATAGAGAGAGCGAGAGAGATACAGATAAATAGAGTGAGAGTGAGAGAGAGAAATAAAGAGATAAATTGAGAGAGAGAGAAAGAGAGAAATAGAGAGAGTGAGAGTGATGCAGATAAATAGAGAAAGAGTGAGAGAGAGTGAGAGAGAGAGAGAAAAAATAAAGAGATAAATTGAGAGAGAGAGAAATAGAGAGAGTGAGAAAGATACAGATAAATAGAGAGAGAGAGTGAAAAATAAAGAGATAAATTGAGAGAGAAATAGAGAGAGTGAGAGATATACAGATAAATAGAGAGAGAAATAAAGAGATAAATTGAGAGAGAGAAAGAGAGAAATAGAGAGAGTGAGAGAGAAAGAGAGAAATAGAGAGAGTGAGAGAGATACAGATAAATAAAGAGAGTGTGAGAGAGAGAAAAATAAAGTGATAAATTGAGAGAGAGAGAGAAAGAGAGAAATAGAGAGAGCGAGAGAGATACAGATAAATAGAGTGAGAGAGTGAAAAATAAAGAGATAAATTGAGAGAGAGAGAGAAATAGAGAGAGTGAGAGAGATACAGATAAATAGAGAGAGAGAGAGTGAGAGAGAGAAAAATAGAGATAAATTGAGAGAGAGAGAAATAGAGAGAGCGAGAGAGATACAGATAAATAGAGTGAGAGTGAGAGAGAGAAATAAAGAGATAAATTGAGAGAGAGAGAAAGAGAGAAATAGAGAGAGTGAGAGTGATGCAGATAAATAGAGAGAGAGTGAGAGAGAGAGAGAAAAAATAAAGAGATAAATTGAGAGAGAGAGAAATAGAGAGAGTGAGAGAGATACAGATAAATAGAGAGAGAGAGAAATAAAGAGATAAATTGAGAGAGAGAAAGAGAGAAATAGAGAGAGTGAGAGAGATATAGATAAATAGAGAGAGAGAGTGAGAGAGAGAGAAAAATAAAGAGATAAATTGAGAGAGAGAGAGAAATAGAGAGAGTGAGAGAGATACAGATAAATAGAGAGAGTGTGCTTGTGAGAGAGAGAGAAAAATAAAAAGATAAATTGAGTGAGAGAGAAAGAGAGAAATAGAGAGGTAGACAGAGTGAGAAAGAGAGAGAGAGAGGTGATCAACCAGTAATATCGACCAGATTTTACTCTTATCCCTCTTGTCTCCTGGTCTGGCCTTTTCTTCCTAAATTTCATAATACAACAAAGATAACTACAATCTATGATCTTAATTAGCAAATCCAAAATTGAATTTCTTCAATCGAAATTCGATTTTGTTTCATGACTTTAACCGCTTCAGCTCACCTTTTGAACCATCTTCGGTCAACGCTATATTAAAAACCGCATAATCAAAGAGAAAGAATCACTGAAAATGGTCGGCAAATATTAGAGAAACTTTTACTTTAATCTTTCCCGATAAATCTTTGTCGAAACTGCCAACCCCACTCGCACCTGTAATGTTCTGATTATTCTCCGTGTTAATTGAATGGCACTCAATAAAGTCTTTTTACGCAGAAGAAGGACATTTGATCAGTGAACCTGTGAAAGACAGTTACTTCAGCCTGGGCAATTTGGGCAACGTTTAACTCTAATTCCAAGTGTTCACAGATTCGAACGCTTATTCTGAGGAATTACACTAATATATTATTATCGTCAAGCAATAGATCCGTTTTTCGTCAGAGTTTTATATCGAGCTTACATACCAATATGTCTACTATTCGTCTATGCTTAGAATATTCCTGCCACATATGGCCCGGTGCTCCCGCTATTTAGCTAGAATTCCTTGAAGAACCAGCAATATTATTAGTCCTGATTTGGCGACTCGGCTTCAGTCAATTTCCCATCGCTGTAAATTTACCCACCTGTGCCTTTTTTTATAAACACTTTCATGGTAATCTTTCGGATCAGCTCTTTGCTAAAGTACCTATACTTTATGAATTTAATTTACTACTAGACTAGCGACGTGGTCTCATCAATTTACAGTTGAAATGGTTAGATGTAACCATAACTACTCGCTTATGGAACTCTCTTCCAGCACCATGCTTTCCACTCAAAATTTAATCTTCAAAAAATTTAAATGCAATGCCAATCGGTATCTACTGTTTTCCTGATTCTTCTTTCTTTTTTTTTTTTGTTATCTCTCGTTAGTAATGTTTCTGTTTTCTAATTCTTCACACCCAGTAATCCCTTGTGTCTTAGTGGCTTTACTGCCTTGCTTGGGGCCAATTCGATTAATATATACATAAGTTGGCCTTTGCTAACCAGACGTTTCTCTGTGACTGAACGGTTAACTGCACATCAAATCAATGACGGTTCGGAGAACTTGTATTTTTTACGAAATTTCTCGAATATTCAGGCCGGTAAATGTAATTAATAGTTTAATTAAAAAAAACAGAGCATTTACTTAAATAAATTATATCTATAAAAAATAATGTATAAACAGAATATATATTACATATATATATATAAGGTATTATAAAATGACAATTGGAAAAAAAATCTTAGTCGTTTGCCGACGCGTTTCGTCTTCTGACTTTTTCAAGGCGAAAATGAAATCGAAATGTTTTTGTTGTTATAGTTACATTAAAATCCAAATTTTAAAAAGAGAGACGCTTCTGCGTAAGCCTGTTTCTGGTTAATGTAAATTTCCTTTATTTTTTCAACTTGTCATCTTATACCAATTTGTCTTGTCTACAGAATTGATCTGTGAATTTAACTATAAGGTATTATCATTATTATATGATTTGCTATTCGGACCAACATGCTCGTCATTGTTATTATAAACACACAACGTTTCGACAATGTATCCTCTGATTTCAGCTTATTTTTGTACTCGGTAACATACTTTGAATTTCAAACCAAACACTTGAGTCAATCTACAGTGGTAGACCTTTTTTCATTTCGCTTGGTTCATATGGTTAGAGAACATTTCATTTCGTTCTGGTTCTGTGGAAGAGAAGGACAAGCGACACCAAGGGGAATGATACTAGTGTCTCTTAACAGATACGATGGATTTCTGAGCGTAAGATGTGTGACACAAGGCCGGAGATATAGAGCAGCCAGTGACGAACCAATTCACTATTCAGTCGTAACTGATCTCGCGAGACAAACTTGTTAACCGTTACACCACTGTGAGTATTAACGGACATGAAATAAATTCTTAGCATAGGAAGAAGAATGAGTGGATTGGATAAAGGGTTTGACTCGAGATTACGGTGTGATAAAACAACAAAGATAAAGATGCTAGAATATATTATTCATGATGCCATCGTAAACATTGGGGAAAAATAGATGTCTGAAAGAAAAATATGTTGAGATAAATGAAAGATTAATGAAGAAAAAAAAACGGAAGAGAAAGAAAAGAAGCAAAAAAGGCGAAAGGGAAAAAGTAGAAATGAAGGAGAATGGTAAAGAAGAAAGAAAGAAAGAAAAAAGAAGATGAAAATGAAAAAAAAAACCAGAAAAACGAAACTAAAAACGAACTGAAAGGAAACAAGAAGGAAAAAAGAAAAAGGAATTAGAAAAAGAAATTTTTAAAAGTATGAAATAAAAGAAGAAAAGAAAGTAGAGGGAAAAGCAATGAAGATAAAAGAGAAAAAAAGAAGAAGAAAATAAACACTGAAGACGAGAAAAGAAAAGGAAAGAAAACAAAGAGGTAGGATAAATTTTTAAAAAAAGAAAATGAAAAAAACGTTCATTATAAAATTGCAACAGAAGCATTTAACTCTATTAAATTTAACGATATTCATTAAGCTAAGTCTGGATCCAAGCCACAATAGACGCGCTCCAAGTGTGAATTAGACTTCTACCTCAACATACCTCTGAACTGATATTCTACGCTAGTTGCACTATTTATTTACTATTTACAACTACTTATTGTCTTTCACAATAACAAATATCCCGGTGAACATCTCATTCATTTTAACTATAATGACAGTCTAAGATATCCATTCTGGTTTGGCACAAGGTCATAACATTGATGGTCTGAGAGACAAGCTTGTTAATCAACATACAAGAGGCCTCTGCAGATGCGATCTTCTTTAGTGCACGGCATCTGTCTTCATTGAGTAGCTGAGAGAAAGCTGGAGGCGTCCAGAGATCGAGTGAATATCTCCGAAATTAAACTCACTCCCGAGAGAGAGGAAAAATGCTTCTTTGGTTTCAAAAATAAATAATTTGAGTGACAAGTGCAAGAAGGCAAGTGTTAAAATTTATTTTCACAAATATGAATAGCGAAGTTGGATTTTTTTTTTTTTTTTTACTGAATTTTTTTTTTCCGGTTTTTAATGGAAAAAGTAATGAGTTCCAACAAGAGAGTTAACTATTTTTTTCTGTTATTTTTATTCATTTTTGTATTTCTGGATATTTATTTATCGTTGAAATATTTCTTTCTTTCACTGTCTTTAGGCTTAAAACCATGTCGCGTTGAAAAACCGGTTTCCGTACTGTCACCGTAGTTAAGCAACGTTGAACTTGGTCAGTACGTAGAATTGTGACCGCTTAGGAATAACAGGTGCTTCTCGGCTGGAATGTGCGGGTGGTGTAATGGATACTGCCTCGGAATTTTTAATCGGTGACCCGAGTTCCAATTCTAGTTAGGTTCGTTAGGTTTATTTGTAAAAGATATTAATCCAACTCTTCTTCTCCCCGCTATGGGTTAATTATCTGATGTTAACCGGGGGAAGGAATGTCTTGTTAATTTGGACGCCTCCAAAACAAAGCTCCTCTCTAATAATCATATGAGAGATACCCTTCCTGCCTTCCATGTTAACCTTCAGGTAACTGACTTATTGCGCCTTATTCTACTTTGCTTGGGGATGGAATGATTAAACTTCATGCTATACTTTACCTTTACAAGCGCCAGATCAAAATGGAGCACGGTTGCCTTGTTTAGGCAGGAACTATCCAGTCCTCACTTTCCAGGCTCTCCGAGTCTTTATTCTTCACCTACCAACCTCTCTCTCACAGGAGCGACGTACGGAGTCTCTCAGTGGACTATTGCTACTACCATAGAAAGTGTTTCGGGCAAAGTACATTCTTTGGTTCCGCCAGGACTAACATTCCCGGCTTGAACCCGCCATGTCACTTACATTCTAGCAAACCACACACATTTCTTCCATATTCCATCGGTGAGAATTAGGTTCCACTCGCACAGCTTCTTCCCGCGAACAACTGCTCTGAAGAACCACTCCCAAGAGGATTTTTCCCCAGTCACTACTATCTTAAGCTGTTCAAATCTTGAGTTAACAGTGATATTCCCATTATATCAGTATGAACTGCCCCTTAACGTAATCCTCTACCTGGATTGGTACCCGGCCTTGTACAGAATGAACCTTCTGCATATATATATATATATATATATATATATATATATATATATATATATATATACAAATATTTAAGTAAATGTTCTGTTTATAATAAACAGTAATAACAATATTTACCAGCCTGAATGTCCGAGAAATCTCATAGAAAATATGTGTCCTCCAACAGGAATCGAACCTGTATCCTACACGGAACCGTCATATAACCTTTAGATACAGGGAAAGCGTCTGGTTAGCAAGGTTAAATTACTTTTTTTAAAATACAAATTTCCTATGATTTCTTTCGAACGCTCATATCTGCTCGAATTCAGGCCGGTAAATGTTGTTAATATATTTATAATAAACAAAGCATTTGCTTAAATATTTGTATCTATAAAATTAACGTATAAACAGAATATATATATATATATATATATATAATTATTTATTCGAAAATTATAGCATAAACATGTTATAAAATCACTACAAGAATAGCCATTATTGTTTCAACATTTCTGGTGTCTTATCAAGTGACGGTGTTGTATGTAGAATAAAAGGTTTTAAAAGATTCAAATCAATCATCCTCGCAAGGCGAAACTCTGTTAAATAAATGACCAATCAAAATACAAGTGTATGAGAATTCAAAAACTTGACAACGGACTTTTAGGTTATAATAATTATTTAATGCTTTAATGTTGCGGTTAGACTATAGTAGAATTCATTCTAAGTAATAAATATTAAATTATACTATAAAATTAAAATTACCAATTTTAAATTTAAAATTTAATCTATATTAAGTTTAAAATTATAAAATTATTTAAAGAAACCGAAGAAAAAAAAAAAAATATATATATATATATATATATATATATATATATATATATATATATATATATATATATATATATATATATATATATATATATATATATATATATATATATATATATATATATATATATATATATATATATATAGGAGGAGGATAGAATGAGAAATGAGGGGGATGTTGAGAAGTTCTTGACCTTATCAATAAGGGTCCCCTCCCCAACAAATCTGATATTTCGTTATTTAGATACCTTTAAAGAATAAGGACGTGGAACTGAGAACTTATAAACAAAACGATAATTTTTGTTAAAAATACACCGATCAATTTACAGATAAATGTTTTCCTTTCAAAGGCATCTTTGTTTACCAAATGTAGCTTAGATATCATGACGTCTAAAAACCGAAAATAAATTTGCTTCGTATCCACCCATTCTTCCACTGCAGGTGATCGTTGACCGACCACAGTTAAACTCTTTACCCCTACCTTCTCGCGGTCAGTTAGTCACGACAAAGACTGGTCAAACCTATGTTTTGTTCAATCTAGCTGCGCCTTCGCTGTAGCAATATTTACAACGGAACTCGTAATTACAACGTGTTGTCCAGCATCACATTTATCATACACCAAGGCTGTCCATTAGGGTTGGGGTAAGGTTACCCACGTGCAAATTATACGGGGTTTAATACGTTTCTTCTTTGTTAAGTGCCGATGCCAAATCCCTCGGCTGAATCAGTTTTGAAATCAGTCCAAGAAAACGTTTGAAAGTTGATCACAGTAACTAAAAACCCGATGTTTCTAACATGTCTTCTCAAACTTTGTCCTATTTACGGAAGACCAGACTCAGTAAATCTTTACGAAGTCAACGTCAAGCGAGGGAGTCACTGTAATCATGTTATTTATTCAGACAAAGAAATGGTAAAGGTGTGTAACTCTTCAGGCCTGTCTGATTACTTTTTGTGTTTTTGGTCTATTTTTAAATGATTCGACCGGCTTCGTTCCAGATTTTTCTCCGAGTTTTATAAGACTATTGGACTCTACTTTGAACGATAACAATATATTAAGCTCTAAATGAAAATGATGATCCCTCTTGCTGTTGTGGCCTCCTGATCCAGTTTTCCTCTCTACTGTTCCGTCTTCTTTTTAAATTATTCTCCGTTCTCTTGATGATTCGTCAATGGACTTTGAAAATGGAAGCCAGAGTGTGAATGCTGGTACCATTACTGAAGGCCTGAATGATCTTTTTACCTCTCAACATTGCTCAATTGGAAAGGCAGAATGGGGCTGACACAAAATGATTTTAATCTCATCTCTTTGTAGCTGAATAACTCAAAGTGTTTTTTACTGATTCTTGCGACAAATGGCGTTAAATGTAACCATTTAACGCCATTTGTCGTAAGAATCAGTAGCTGAAAACCTGGGTAAAGAAACTCAATTAATTTAGTTGTTCGTTAGCTATTAAATATTTTGTGGGATTGACAATTATCGCGTGCTGTTACACAATTTGGACAATTCTGCTGTCACACCCGATATATATATATATATATATATATATATATATATATATATATATATATATATATATATATATATATATATATAATGAAGAAGCACGGACACTTTCTTTATATGTATGAATAGAAAAGTTGCGAATTAAAAAACAATAATGTTTTTATGAAAGTATTTATTTATATTTTTTATATGTAGTTTTGATATTACAGATCGACCTCGATCTTTCTTCAGAAAATTTTTTTTATTATTTTTTAAATTGCAACTCATATATATATATATATATATATATATATATATATATGCCCAAATGAGAGAAACATTACTTTTAAATGGTTTTGCTGTAACACCATATATATATATATATATATATATATATATATATATATATGAGAGAAAAGAACGGATGGAGTAAAATCCACTGTTCATACTATTTACTTTTAAAAGAGTGCTCAATAGAATGTAGAGCAATATATTATTATTATATTTTTATTGTAAGAGATTATAATAAAAACATTTTGAAATCGCTACACTAAAGCTTTCATGTTTCTATACTATATATATATATATATATATATATATATATATATATATATATATACAGAGAGAGAGAATTATATACCTAACTTAAAGGACAATCACGAATTAGCTGTTTAAATAAGATGCTGCTCCACACTTAGTACCATTTTGAACTGTTCACTCGTTGACGTTTAAAAAGCATTGTTTATAAAATGTAGTTAAAAATTGTTAGTGACTCGGAACGGGTAGTCGGTGAGTTCGAATTCTAGTCAATAACGTCGCATTCACTTTCTCAAAAATAACTTTATGGAGCCATCACTCCCCACTCCCGGTATAACTATGGGTTTAAAAGATTTAACTAGCTAGTCGTGGTTTGCAGCCAATATTGGAAAAGAGAATTATGAATTTCAAATGGTGTAGCTTTGGTAGGCCATGTAATTGAACTGTAACTAAGCTCTACTCAGCATAGCTGCAGTACAAATTACAGGTTGGCTCTGTGGGCGTTGAAGAAGAACAAATAGGCCTGAGCAGCGATGGTGAAGAGGAGAAATCACGCTGATTTACAGTGTGTTTTCAACTCCAAACTGCTCTGAGGATGTTCGAGAGGTATTGACCATTCCAGACATTCTAAGCCGTACTTATACCAGTGATTCTCAACGTAACAAGGCTCCTTGGAAGTACTATGATTTCTCAAGTGGCAGTAAGTGTCCCCCGGAAGGCGTTATAAAAGCAGTTCAAGGCAATTATAGGGGCGTTATAAAAGCATTTCAGGGCAATTATAGGGGCGTTATAAAAGCATTTCAGGGCAATTTTAGAAGAGCTTAACCCACTGAAACCTTTTGGGAACAAATCATAATATTTTATATATACATTTGTTTATCTACATTATTTACATTATTCGGATTATTGTCCTCATCTTTTTCGCCATATTCATCACAACGTTTCGGCCGTTGTACGCTCCGGCCTTCTTCAGGTGGTTGGAATTTCGAACTGAACCATTTATTTCGCTCACTGGGGAGACTGTTCTAGTTCCACGTGCCATGTTTGATGGATGTCAGTTATCAGTTATCTCCTGTTAATTTTCCCTCTGAAAGTTCTCCACTGCCTTAACCAGGTATTGATAAAGGCGTTGGTTAGATCCAGTGACAGGACCCAAAGAGTGTGAGTTCAATACCCGGTTAAGGCAGTGGAGAACTTTCAGAGGGAAATTAACAGGAGATAACTGATAACTGACATCCATCAAACATGGCACGTGGAACTAGAACAGTCTACCCTAGTGAGCGAAATAAAGGGTTCAGTTCGACATTCCAACCACCTGAAGAAGGCCGGAGCGTACAACGACCGAAACGTTGTGATAAATATGGCGACAAAGATGACGACAATAGTCCGAATAATGTAAATAATGTACATAATACCTCATCACAGAAATATAGACAGATTTGTTTATCTTTTTACCTATATATTAACATTTTTTAAATACTTTTTTTTATGTTTAGCAACAATTTCTATGTGTTTGAAGCAAACATCCAATAGCTTCTACGGTTTAACCCAATGACAGCCGTTTAGCTGTTCTAGCCTTCAGAGGATTGGTGTAATTCATATAAAATAGAAATACATCGCAGATTTCAAACTGCCACCTCTGCGATGCTAGTGAACTTAGGAAAATGGCGGTTATGTTTTACATACCTCTCTGCGTAATAGTAGTCGTCGTACAGTTCTCCGTGTCCTGAATAGCAAATGGGGTTGCTAGGTATAGCTGTTCCCTATGTTCGCCAGTTGTTCTCTATTTATACATGTCTATCTAATTTGCATACGATACAACAGTGACAACGGTATCTTCATCTAGCTATGGTCTTACCATTCTGTTCAGATACCAACAGCTACCATCGTGACTTGAAACCGTGTACGCCGTGCGTTTGCTGTTGAAATGTATTTTAAGACTGGTGAATTTTGCGACACAGAGAAAATTTCATGTTACGCCGAAATTATGCTATCTCAGACAGAAAATCGACAATGCTATTGGATGAAAATTTCCGGGCCACACTGATCAGCGCTTAAAAGAACGTCACCTGGTAGACCTCGCTGCGCTCGAACTTCCGGGTGATAAAAAACGTCTAAGTCGATGGTAAATAGAGGCCGCCATTGATGTTATCATTATACCAAATGAATAAGAAACGTAGCCTTTGTTTAAACAACAGTGAAATAATATTTTAATAGCAGTTAGCTGAGGTCTTTGTCAACCTTTAAAGTGTGGGAGATATTTCTGCTGCACCCTGTATAATAACACTAAAACACGTCTCATTAACGTCGTTGTATTAATTCTGCTCCAGTTACCAATGCAATTTTAAAATAGAGTGTGCCAGCCCAATTAAAAATCTAAAAAAAAAAGCCGCCGGAGAAGAAAGAACGCAATTATTATTGTTAATGTGTAATGGTAAAGGAAAATTACTAGATGACTATTTAAATGGCGACAGGATAAAGGAAACCAGATATTACAATGGATAAATATTGATCAGAGACTTTTGGAGCCGCCGTTTTATGGCGCGTAAAACATTTGAAGAAAATCACACTAAAACCCATTGACATCCTATGAACTCTGGTCCACTGAGCCTGAACGAGAAAAAGCAAAACTGAAAATGTTTATCATTTTATATTATCCCAGTTTATATAGAAATAAGGAAAGATTCCGTATTTCCCTTCAAATATTTTAAATCAATTTATGCCATTAGCTAGTAACAGAGCATGGTATCATGGCTGGGGCTCTTTCTTGGTACAGTGTATATTACATGACGGCGCCATCTTCGTCTTCAAATAATATCCGAGTTTTTACTGTTACCATATTTGGGCTGGAGCTGCACGTTCCCCACTCTCCAGTCTTAATAGTAAGCGTCTCCGAGATAAATTGTTTTCCACCATCCAGCCACCTCCCTCTCTCTCACACTTACTCATTCTTTCTTTCTCTCTCTCTCTCTCTCTCTCTCTCTCTGTCTATCTATCTATTTCTCACAGTCTCCCTCTCACTCACTCTCTCTCTCTCATACACACATACAAACTCTCTCTCTCTCTCTCTCTCTCTCTCTCACACACACACACACACACACACACACACACACACAGGTGGAATGTGGCAAGCCTCTTACTGCTTTATCGCAACTTCCATGGAAAGTACTCGAACTACTTCCTTGGTTCTGCTAGTTCTAACCTTCATGTCTCAGACCCGTCATATCATTAACATTGGAACAAACCGCCCACATTCTCTCCGTGTGTCCATTAGTGAGAAGTAAGTTCCACTCAAACAGCTTCTTCCCACAAAACTGTTACCCTGTGGAACAGACTCCCAAAAGGATGTTTCCCTGATCACTACAATATTAACTTGTTGAAGTCTAGCTTTGGTTTGGTTTGTTTCGTTTTACGGCATATCATCCTTAATGGGTTATTTAATGCTGACAGCTTTTTTCCTGGTAATATTTTGTTTTGTCAAAATCTATTTCTGGTAATATTTTTTTTCCTTAAAAATATATAGCTGCTAATATTATTTTAAAAATGAATTGCTGGTAATATTTTTTTCAAAAAAATATACTGATGGTAATATTTGTTTTCTTCTTCAAAAATTTATTTCTGGTAATAATTTTTTACAAATATTTCTGGTATTAAACCCTATTTTTTTACACTTTCATAATGCTTTTAACCTCAGTTTCGGGGTTAACTATTTGCCAATAGCTGGGACCCTAACAGGGTTAGAGTGGACCTGGGAACACCAGCAATTAAGAGGTGGTTCCATGCTCCTCAAAGCTTCCTGATCAGAGGCCTTGCTGTTGGATGTAGTTTATCGTCTTACCCTGGACGCGGATGTAGTTTATCGTCATACCCAGGACGGTGTTCAAATCTAGAGTTAACTGTTATCTTTTTCTCTTATCCATATAAACTACCCCTTAATGTAACCTTCTACCTCGACTGGGCCCAGGTCCTTGTACAGGGCGAACCTTACTGTAAAAATGTTCGCTAGTAAATGAAAGCAGATAATGCTATAATATAGTACTATAGTGCAATAATACTGCTATAGAAAATAATGCTATAAAGGTGTCATTGTATTTTAGTTGTACAATAGTGTTATAGCAAACAGTACTATACTACTACGATAAAATAATACTATAGTTTCATAAAACAGCTACTGTAAATAGTGCTATTAGAAATCCAATAGAAAATCCTGCTATAATACTTTTATAGTGTTATAGTTCTATAATCGTGTTATAGCAAATATCTATCTATAAAAGGCACGATGTGTGTGTGTGTGTGTGTGTGTGTGTGTGTGTGTGTGTGTGTGTGTGTGTAACGAATGCACGGCCTCAATTTTCGACGGATTTGCACCAAAATTTACATACACATGTTCCAAGTTAGCGGGAAGGCCAAAACCGACTTTGCATTTCCCATCTCCCATCGATATTGGAAATAATCCATTTTTTTTCATGCTTCTACGGCAGTTTTCATATAGTTTGCGGCCATTTTGTACTGACCAGAGTGAGAACCTATAGCTGGCTGCCACGAATAGACAGGAAGATTCTATTGGCCAGCGTGAGAGCCAACAGCTGATTGACACGAATATTAACTAGCATACAAAAAAAATCGAGGGCTGCATTCGTCACAAGTGGGAAAAATTTAAATCTGCAGGGCACTTTACTCCAATTGGCTCATTCGCTTGTTTAACTTCAACGTTGATTTTGATACCGCAAAACTGGGTTGGGTGTGAAAAAGTATTTGTTGTTAACATTCTTTTTTCATTCGGTTTTTCCAGTTACGAGTCTTTTTTTAAAGCTGATCGTTTTGTGTTCATTTTGTTTAGTTCTTTTTTCGTAACAGATTTAATGTTTAGTATAGAGCTTAGAAAAAAGTCGCAGTGTGAGATAGGCAAGAAGTAAGGCATGTAGCAACATCAGCACGGCAAGGGCACTCCTTTATAAGGCAAGGAAGGGCAAAAATATTTTAAGTCAAGTGATAGCGATTGCTGTATGAGTCGTACGATTTTTTAATCAAGCACGGGCAACGCCGGGCCATGCTACCAGTAGTGCTATAATAGTGCGATAATATAGTGGTTTTTTTTTTATTTACAATAAGGTTCACCCTGTATAAGGCCCGGGAGCTACTCGAGGTAGTTTATGCGGATAGAAGAGGATGATAACGGTTAACTGTAGACTTGAACAGGTTAAGATCGTAGTGTCCGGAGAAACATCTTCCTGGGTTCGCGAGAAGCTGTTAGAATATAACTTATATCTTCTCAATGGAAAATGGAGGGAATTGTGGATAGTTTGTTATAATGTGAGTGTCATGGCGGATCCTAACCGTGAAACTTAAAACTGGCGGAACCAAGGAATTCGATATGGAAGTAACGATAGAGCAGTGACAAGTTTGCCACACCCTACCTATGGGAGAGGTTGGTGGGTGGAAAATAATTTGTCACCCACAAGAGACGTTTTTGGACTCTATCGAGACTGGATGTGAGGACTGGACAGTTCCCGCCCAAATATGACATTAGTACTCCATTTTAGACCTGATCTGGATCTTGGAAAGGTAGAGGAGTCAGGTAATTACTAGAGCGGTACAGGAAGCCGACCATTTTAACTCCATCTTTTTCGATGGATCGTATGTACGAGTTCTACTTGAAGTCAGGTGGGAGTTTAAAGCCCAATACGCTGTAGAGTTCCGAGACAGTAAATAGTGCTATAACAATGCTATCAAATAGTGCTACAATTTCGTATTATAGTGCGATAACAAACAATTTTATCGTCATGTTTTAATATGGTGTAGTACTACTGTAGCAAGTGCTATAATAGTACGATAGAAAATTGCCCTATAATATACATCTTTTTGCTGTTGTTGGGGGAATTTCTTCCCCCAACAACAACAAAAATGTACCTCCATGAATTGGGTATATGGTTCTTAGGTACCTCCATGAATTGGGTATATGGTTCTTAGGTACCTCCATGAATTGGGTATATGGTTCTTAGGTACTTCCATGAATTGGGTATATGGTTCTTAGGTACCTCCATGAATTGGGTATATGGTTCTTAGGTACCTCCATGAATTGGGTATATGGTTCTTAGGTACCTCCATGAATTGGGTACATGGTTCTTAGGTACCTCCATGAATTGGGTATATGGTTCTTAGGTACCTCCATGAATTGGGTATATGGTTCTTAGGTACCTCCATGAATTGGGTATATTGTTCTTAGGCACTTCCATGAATTGGGTATATGTTAGCTTTAAAATGGTTTTTTTAAGTGAAAAATTTTCCTGAAGCTTTCAATTTAGCTTTAAATGAAAGCTAAAGGATTAAATTTACTATATCCGGTAAGGAAAGTACTTTCATGCTTTCAGACAGAAATTATATTGATTGGAATAAACTTGTATTTTCCCAGTAAAAGCAATAATATCAGCCATTTTTTTGGCATTTGTAAACAAAACTTAATTTTTCGTTTTAAAATCTTACAAAATTAAAATATATATTTCTAAAATTTTATTTGAGGAAAATTAGCAAATTTAAAATTAAATTAATCTGATTTGAAACAACTATTACTTACTTATAGCATAAAATGTTGTATACAAGCATTTCCTAACTACGGGATCTTGTTTTTCTGACGTGTAATTAACACTTGACAGTGGACTGAGTGGCGAATGTGTTCATAGTTCATTATATTTAGCAGACGTTGAATTTCTTTAGGGTTTTCTATTCTTTTCTTTTTTTGTAAGGTGGGACAACCCTTAAAACAAATAACCTTTTAAGAATAGATTTATTCGTTTGTACATCTATATTTCAGAAATTCTGCATCTATATACATATATATAAACAAAAATAATTTTTTTTAAATAGTCGGTGTCTTCAGATTGTAGTAAGTTTTAGAATATATGATTAGTAAATATAGTTTTACTTAATAACAATATTCCCTAAGCATTATCTCAACGAAATTGAACTTTAAAAAAGTCAAAAACTTTATAAATTATTCAATTTTATATTGTAAAAATTGTAAAAGATGCAAAAGAATCTTGTAAAATTTCATTTTTCATCAAAATTTTTTTCTTCAGACAATATTATCTTTAATACATAAAAGCAATCAGAGCTTCTCTAATTAAATCTTATTACGTTTTTTCATTTTTCGATTCAGAACAAATTTTCGATAAGACCGAGTCTGATTTTGTAAAAAAAAAACAAAATGGGCGAATTCAATTCTTCAAATAATTCTGCTTGAAACTAATATAGTCATTAAAAATTATTCTCAAGCTTCATAAAATTAAGAAAGAGAAAGACCAGTAAAATAAAAAGTATTTCTACCAAAACTTTCTAAAAAAACATTTAAAAAATAATTGCATTCGTTTATGAGTAAATCATGGAAATTTCATTAAAGTCGGACCAGTATTTGATTTTTGAAAGAATTTCCAAATTAATATGTCTGTCAATACAAAAAATAGGCGAAAATTTGCTATGCTAAAAGTTAGTGCCTAACGCAAGAAAAACAAATTTTTTAATCAAAATTTCGTATGTTGCCAAAAGTAGTAAAAACTTTAATTAAATAATCCAAAAATAATTTGATCCTACCTCTTAATAATAACGATTTTGACGATAAAACAATGTTTTCAATATGTTTGGAGCTTGTTTTCATCACGTTATGCTAATTTTGTAGCGCTCACGTGGAGGTACCTTAATTTAAATATATGAAAACACCATTGCCATTAATGTCTTACAATGATGCTGGTGGTATTTCTGGATGGTATATGTAGATGGTATTTCTGCCGCACTCTCTATAAATATTTACTAAGTTACTACAATATTACGATGGGCGAGTGTCGATAGTATTCACTACACAAAATAACAGTTTGCGAGGCTGTTTAACTAAATATGGTTTCTTAGCTTGCCTTGGTTATTGCCCATTCGTCGAACTGACTAAATTAAAGGCGGTCTACCAAATGGATTGGCTTAGTCAAAGATGACAAATATTTCTTCTTTAAGGTACTTTTCAGGATAATTAAGCTCTCCACAACTTCCGTTTTTGTTACTCTAAGTAATGTGTTATGTTTTACTAGTCTCCTTTGCCTTTGTTCTGCTGTCCATTTGCACAGACACTGTAAGTAGGGTACTCAGTATGACTAGTTTGTCTTACATAAAGCGCTATCTATACTGGAAAGACCAACAATAGTTGCTGAACTTGTTTTATAATCAATTCACCACAGGCAAAGCGATAAAACGCAAGGGCCTACTGCGAATGGAACACAACAAAAACATTAAGAAGAAATCTGAGATTTGAGAAATCTATTTTCCTGAAAAACTGTTTTACTAGAAGCGTTTTATAAATGTCAACTTAAAGCAGCACTAGGAACAAGGTCAATGAATGCCGACGTTTCATTATAAGGTAATGATCATGACCATGATCCCCCACTATTTTACAATGGCTTTTGTTGTGGATTCCGGGATGAAATCCGGTCTCAAATGAATGACAAACGCAGGAATGACATATAGCAAATAAATGTATTGACGTAATGATACAATTGGCAATACGGTTAGTAGATCCAGAAATGCGGTTAGTAGTAATAATAATATATATACAGTCTGGGAAATTCAGTATCGAAGTAGGACTTCCTTCTGAGTCTACGTGCTCGCAACTGTGACTCCTACAAAGCGGTTACCTTACACTCTTACTCTCTCACTCCCGGTTATTCATCGACAGCAGTACAAGTACACACAGGGCGAGTCCACTTGTATATAAAAGGGGTGGACGCCTTAACAGTTTTCACTCTGCGCAAGTCTCGAGAGGCATCCAAGGTATCAGATTACAAAGTCAGAGGCAAAGTTTATGTGGATATGTGCGGAAAATAACGGTCAATCCTACATTTGAACAGGTTAAGAATGTAATGATTGGGGAAGCATTCTCTTGGGAGTTGGTTCAATAAAGCAACGCGTTATAGGGATATCTGGGGAAGATAACGGTCAAAACTAAACTTTAAAAGAGTAAGAATGTAGTGATTGGGTAAGCACCCCTCTTGAGAGTCGGTTCAATAAAGTAGAGGTTTATCGGGATATGTCGGGAAGGTAAGGGTTAACCCTAGACTTGAACAGGGTAAGATTGTGGTGATTAGGGAATTATCCCCTTGGGAGTCGTTTCAACAGGTTAGGATTGTAGTGATTGGTTTGGCTTGGTTTATTTTGTTTTACGGCATATCAACCTCAATGGGTTATTTAATGCCGACAAAAATTTTTATTGCTGGTAATATTTTGTTTTGTCAAAAATCTGTTTCCTTCAAAATTGTATTGCTAGTAATAATTTTTTTCAAAAAAGTATTGCTGGTAATAATTAACTATTTTCCCATAGCTGGGACCCTAACAGGTTCTACCACCCCGGGTCAGGGTGGACCTGGGAACAGCAGCAATTATGAGGTGGTTCCACGCTCCTCAAAATTTCCTGATCAGAGTCCTTGCTGCTGGACGTAGTTAAACGTCTTACCCAGGGCGCGGATGTAGTTTAAGGTCTTACCCAGGACGTAAGCATCCCACTTGAGAGTCTGTTCAATAAAGTAGCAGTTTATAGGGATATATGGGGGAGATAACAGCTGTTCAAATTTTATTAACATCTTAGCAATGGCATTCGAAGTGGATGATGTTTTGCTAGAATACGCGTAGCATGACTGGTCTTAGCGGTCATTGTTGAAACTGGTGGATACTATGAAATGTTCGTCTGAGCGCTTTCCATGGAAATAGCGATAAATCAGAGAGAGGCTTGCAACGTTTCGTTTCTAAGCAAAAACTTAGGATGGAAAATAATTTGTCATGAAGACGCTTTTGATCTCTATCGATGCTAGAAAGTGAAAACTGGTTAACTACCGCCACCCCATACATATATATATATATATATATATATATATATATATATATATATATATATATATATATAAAGTGTCATGGCACATAGAAATCTGAGAGTGAAAATATAGTGAAGTATACATTGAATGTCGCACTCTTTATACGTAAAAAATTATCCTGTGACGATTTTCTTTGCCCATCGTTCTCAATTGTCTATGTTTAAACAGATAGTTATTTGGTATTGGCTTGCATTTCCAGAATACGTATTTTGTTCTGTGCTTTCTTTCCCGCTTAGAAGACATCGACTCGATTACGTGAATAAAACTAATATAATAAATGATGATGGGGCTGATATATCACGGGGAATGAAGTGGTTGGACTCGGTGGGGTGCATAGCAGAACTGTCACCCAATTACCAAGAGCTCCGTGACATCATCGACCATGAACACATGGGCAATTATCAGTGGGTATTAACAAGTCTAGACACACATTACACATGATGTTCGCTACAAACAAGTCTCCAGTTTTCTCACTCTTTCAAATTACAGAATCACTCTCTCACGCCCTATAATTTTTCTTTCTTCTTTTTTTCTTTATTTTTCTTTCTTTCTTTCTTTTTTCTTACTTTCATTATTCTTTCTTTTCGTTTTCTTTCTTTTTCTTCCATTTTTCATTCTCTTTTACTTTTCTTTTTCTTTCTTGTTTCTTTTTTCTTTCTTTTGTTGCTTCAACCTTTTTTATTTGCTTTTTTCTTTATTGCTCTTTCTTTCTGTTTTCTTTCTTTTTTTCTCCTTTTTCTTCATTCTTTCTATTTTCTTTCCTTTTCCTTCCGTTTTTCTTTCTTTTCATTTATTTTTTCCTTCTTTTTTCTTTATTTTTCATTTTTCTTTATTCTTTCTTCATTTTTCTTTCTTTCTTCTTACATTTTTCATTCTTTCTTTTTCTTTTCTTTCTTCTTTCTCTCTTTCTGTTTTCTTCCTTTTTTTCTTTTTCTTCATTTTTCCTTTTTCTTCATTCTTTCTTTTTCTTTCTTTTCATTTATTTTATTCTTTTTTCATTCTTTTTTCTTTATTTTTAATTTTTCTTCTTTTTTTTTTTTTATTCTTTTTCTTTCTTTCTTTTCTTCATTTTATTTCTTTTTCTTTTTCTTTCTTTTTATTTCTTTCTTTTCTTTTCTTTTCCTTTTCCTTTTTTCTTTTCCTTTCCTCCTTTCTTTTTTTCCTTTTTCTTTTCCTTTCCTTTTTTTTTTCCTTTCCTTCTTTCTTTTCCTTTCCTCCTTTTTTTTCCTTTCCTTCTTTCTTTTCCTTTCCTTCTTTCTTTTCTTTTCCTTTCTTTTCCTTTTTCCTTTTTTTTCCTTTTCTTTCTTTCCTTTTTTTCTTTTCCTTTCCTCCTTTTTTTTCCTTTCCTCCTTTCTTTTCCTTTCCTCCTTTTTTTTTTTTTCCTTCTTTCTTTTTCCTTTCCTTTTCTTTTCCTTTCCTTTTCTTTTCCTTTCCTTTTCTTTTCCTTTCCTTCTTTTTCTTCCTTTCCTTTTTATTTTCCTTTCCTTCTTTCTTTTTCCTTTCCTCCTTTCTTTTTCCTTTCCTTCTTTCTTTTTCCTTTCCTCCTTTCTTTTTCCTTTCCTTCTTTCTTTTTCCTTTCCTCCTTTCTTTTTCCTTTCCTTCTTTCTTTTTCCTTTCCTTCTTTCTTTTTCCTTTCCTTCTTTCTTTTTCCTTTTCTTTCTTTTCCTTTCCTCCTTTCTTTTTCCTTTCCTTTTTCTTTTCCTTTTATTTCTTTTTCTTTCCTTTTTCTTTCCTTTTTCCTTTTTCTTTTTTCCTCCTTTTTTTTCCTTTCCTTCTTTTTTTCCTTTTTTTTCCTTTTTCTTTTCCTTTCCTTTTCTTTTTTTTCCTTTTTTCTTTTTTTTTTTTCTTTCTTTTCCTTTCCTTTTCTTTTCCTTTCCTTCTTTCTTTTTCCTTTCCTCCTTTCTTTTTCCTTTCCTTCTTTCTTTTTCCTTTCCTTCTTTCTTTTTCCTTTCCTCCTTTCTTTTTCCTTTCCTTCTTTCTTTTTCCTTTCCTCCTTTCTTTTTCCTTTCCTTCTTTCTTTTTCCTTTCCTCCTTTCTTTTTCTTTATTTGAAGAATTTAACCATCTTCCTACACTGACATTTTCTTTGAACTTTTTTCTATTTTTCTATCGAATTAATCATTTTCCGTCTTTTCTCTGTCATTTTCTCCTAACTTGCCCTGTCTCTCCCATTTTGTGGATGTGTATGCACGCATGCGTAAAAATCAACCTTTCTCTAGTCACAGTCTCCCTGTTTCTCTCTTATTTTATCTCTTTTCTTTCTTTCTTTCTTTCTCTCTCTCTCTCTCTCTCTCTCTCTCTCTCTCTCTTCCCACTCACTTAAGCTTACTTTTTGAGCTTGCTTTTTTACTTTTGTCCGTCCTTCTCTTTTTCTGTCATTCCTTCTGTCTTTAGCACTTTATCGCATTCTATCTTTGCCTTTCGTTTACTTTACTCTTTCCCTCTCTCTACCCCCTCTGTCTCTCTCTCTCTCTGTCTCTTTCTCTTTTTCTCTTTATGTGTTGTTTTTTTCTCTCTCTCCTTCTTGTTTGCTTTCAGACTCCTCTTTATTATCTTTCTCTCTCTTCTTTGGCCTCCGTTACTAAAAGATATTGTTCTTGCTTTATTTCGCTACTGGATATAACTCATCTTTCAATTTCAATCTCTCTCTCTCTCTCTCTCTCTCTCTCTCTCTCTCTGCACATCTCTTCTTCGTGTGTCTCTCTCTGTTTCGCTTACTCGTTTTTCCCTCTATCTTTCAATCCCTCTCTAATTCAGTTTCTCGCTACCATTTGCACGTGCCTACTGGTCTCTTTTTTATACCCGCCTGATACATTTTCTCCTCCCCTCCCGATCCTTTACTACCTCTTTTTTATATAACCTCTCTCTATCTCTATCTCTCTCTCTCTCTCTTTATCTCTCTCTGTGTCCACACATCTCAACGCGTCTCTATTTCATTCGATTAGTAACTCTCTGTCAAGCTTCCTATTCCTACCTACTTCCGTCTGTCTCTCCTTTTCCCCCTCTATCTGCACATCTCTCTACGCGTCTCTCTTTATTTCTCTCATTCATTCTCTCTGTCTCTGTCTGTCTGTCTGTCTGTCTGTCTGTCTGTCTCTCTCTCTCTCTCTCTCTCTCTCTCCACCTTCCTATCCCTCGCCTCTTCTTTCACTCTTTCGTTTAGCGTACAGGTTGATAATTGATATATTTCTTTTTACGCTTCTAATATTTCTCTTTGTCTGTCTGTCTGTCTGTCTGTCTGTCTGTCTGTCTCTCTCTCTCTCTCTCTCTCTCTCTCTCTCTCTCTGTTAGTCTTCCTTTTCTTTTTCATCTTTTTTCATTCTCTCTCTCTTATTAGCCTAAAAGAACAATCTCAATTTCTCACTGCATGCAATTTCATGAAGCTATTTTTTCTATTCTCTTTCATTTCCATTTTTCCTTCTATGTCTTGCATCTACAAAGATTAATTACGTCTCCCCTGCTCTTTTTCTTTCTTTCCCCCTCTTTAACATTCTCTTTTCATACCTTCAGAAACAAAATATTCTACTCCCACCTCTCTCTCTCTCTCTCTCTCTCTTTCTTTTCTCTCTCTCTCTCTCTTTCTCTTTCTCTTTATATATATATATCTCCCCCCTCTCTCTCTCTCTCTCTCTCTCTCTCTCACTCTCTCGGTAATTCTCATTTACACTCTTTTTGTATCTTTCTTTTTCATTCCTCATTGAAAAATGATTAACTCTAAATCCATCCCTCTTTTTCTCACTTTCCTTTTCTTTCTCCTCTCCCTCGCCCCTCTCTCTCTCTCTCTCTCTCTCTCTCTCTATCTATCTCTCTATCCTATCTATCTATTTATCTCTCTTCCTCTTTCTGCCTTTCTTTATGCATTAGAATATATTCTGAACTGCTAGGTTTAATTCCTTTTTCAATTTCACAATCATAATTACTACAGTATTATAGTACCCCCTCTCTCTCTTTCTCCCTCTCTCCCCCAGATATTATTTCTTTCCCCTTTTCTCTCTTCATTTCTCCCCCTCATTCCCGCACTCTTTCCCACTCTCTCCACCAAATACTGTTTCTCCTTCTCTCTCTCCATCTCTCTCTCTCTCTCACTCTGAAATTCCCGCTCCCACTCTCACCCCCAGATACTATTTCGTTTTCCTTCTCTCTCAGCATCTATCTTCTTTCTGCCATTCTCTCTCCCGCCTTCTCCCATGATACTGTATCTTTCTCCTCCTCTCCCTCCATCTCTATCCTATTTCTTCTACCCCCTCTCCCATGATACTGTATCTTTCTCCTCCTCCCCCTCCATCTCTATCCTATTTCTCCTACACCCTCTCCCATGATACTGTATCTTCTCTCCTCCTCCCCTCCATCTCTATCCTATTTCTTCTACCCCTCCCCCATGATACTGTATCTTTTCTCCTCCTCTCCCTCCATCTCCATTTCTCCTACCCCTCCCATGATACTGTATCTTTCTCCTCCTCTCCCTCCATCTCTATCCTATTTCTTCCCTATCCCCCCTCCCATGATACTGTATCTTTCTCCTCCTCTCCCTCCATCTCTATCCTATTTCTTCTACCCCCTTTCCCATGATACTGTATCTTTCTCCTCCTCTCCCTCCATCTCTATCCTATTTCTCCTACCCCTCTCCCATGATACTGTATCTTTCTCCTCCTCTCCCTCCATCTCTATCCTATTTCTTCTATCCCCTCTCCCATGATACTGTATCTTTCTCCTCCTCTCCCGCCATCTCTATCCTATTTCTCCTACCCCCTCCCATGATACTGTATCTTTCTCCTCCTCTCCCTCCATCTCTATCCTATTTCTTCTACCCCCTCCCCATGATACTGTATCTTTCTCCTCCTCTCCATCCATCTCTATCCTATTTCTTCTACCCCCCCTCTCCCATGATACTGTATCTTTCTCCTCCTCTCCTCCATCTCTATCCTCCTTCTTCTACCCCTCTCCCATGATACTGTCTTTTCTCCTCCTCTCCCTCCATCTCTATCCTATTTCTTCTACCCCCTCCCATGATACTGTATCTTTCTCCTCCTCTCCCTCCATCTCTATCCCTTTTCTCCCCCCTCTCCCATGATACTGTATCTTTCTCCTCCTCTCGTCCATCTCTATCCTATTTCTTCTACCCCCTCTCCCATGATACTGTATCTTTCTCCTCCTCCCTCCATCTCTATCCTATTTCTCCTACCCCCCTCCCATGATACTGTATCTTTCTCCCTCCTCCCTCCATCTCTATCCTATTTCTTCATGATACTGTATCTTTCTCCTCCTCTCCCTCCATCTCTATCCTATTTCTCCCCCCCTCTCCCATGATACTGTATCTTTCTCCTCCTCTCCCTCCATCTCTATCCTATTTCTTCTATCCCCTCTCCCATGATACTGTATCTTTCTCCTCCTCTCCCTCCATCTCTATCCTATTTCTTCTACCCCCTCTCCCATGATACTGTATCTTTCTCCTCCTCTCCCTCCATCTCTATCCTATTTCTCCCTACCCCTCTCCCATGATACTGTATCTTTCTCTCCTCTCGTCCATCTCTATCCTATTTCTTCTACCCCTCTCCCCATGATACTGTATCTTTCATCCCTCCATCTCTATCCTTTCTTTCCTACCCCCCCTCTCCCATGATACTGTATCTTTCTCCTCCCTCCTCCCTCCATCTCTATCCTATTTCTTCTACCCCTCCCATGATACTGTATCTTTTTCCTCCTCTCCCTCCATCTCTATCCTATTTCTTCTACCCCCTCTCCCATGATACTGTATCTTTCTCCTCCTCTCCCTCCATCTCTATCCTATTTCTCCTACCCCCTCTCCCATGATACTGTATCTTTCTCCTCCTCCCCTCCATCTCTATCCTATTTCTTCTACCCCTCCCCATGATACTGTATCTTTCTCCTCCTCTCCCTCCATCTCTATCCTATTTCTCCTACCCCCTCTCCCATGATACTGTATCTTTCTCCTCCTCTCGTCCATCTCTATCCTATTTCTTCTACCCCCTCTCCCATGATACTGTATCTTTCTCCTCCTCTCCCTCCATCTCTATCCTATTTCTCCTACCCCCTCTCCCATGATACTGTATCTTTCTCCTCCTCTCCCTCCATCTCTATCCTATTTCTTCTACCCCCTCTCCCATGATACTGTATCTTTCTCTCCTCCTCTCCCTCCATCTCTATCCTATTTCTCCTACCCCCCCTCTCCCATGATACTGTATCTTTCTCCTCCTCTCCCTCCATCTCTATCCTATTTCTTCTGCCCCCCTCTCCCATGATACTGTATCTTTCTCCTCCTCTCCCTCCATCTCTATCCTATTTCTTCTACCCCCCTCTCCCATGATACTGTATCTTTCTCCTCCCTCTCCCCTATTTCTCCCATCTCTATCCTATTTCTCCTACCCCCTCTTCTCCCATGATACTGTATCTTTCTCCTCCTCTCCCTCCATCTCTATCCTATTTCTTCTACCCCCTCCTCTCCCATGATACTGTATCTTTCTCCTCCTCTCCCTCCATCTCTATCCTATTTCTCCCACCCCCTCTCCCATGATACTGTATCTTTCTCCTCCTCTCCCCCCTCTCCATCTCTATCCTCCCCTCCATTTCTTCCTATTTCTCCTCCCTCCCATGATACTGTATCTTTCTCCTCCTCTCCCTCCATCTCTATCCTATTTCTTCCCCCCCTCTCCCATGATACTGTATCTTTCTCCTCCTCTCCTCCATCTCCCCATTTCTCTATCCCATGATTTCTTTCTCCTCCCCTCTCCCATGATACCCCTCCTCCCATGATACTGTATCTTTCTCCTCCTCTCCCTCCATCTCTATCCTATTTCTCCTACCCCTCTCCCATGATACTGTATCTTTCTCCTCCTCTCCTCCATCTCTATCCTATTTCTTCTACCCCCTCTCCCATGATACTGTATCTTTCTCCTCCTCCCTCCATCTCTATCCTATTTCTCCTACACCCTCTCCCATGATACTGTATCTTTCTCCTCCTCTCCCTCCATCTCTATCCTATTTCTTCTACCCCCTCTCCCATGATACTGTATCTTTCTCCTCCTCTCCCTCCATCTCTATCCTATTTCTTCTACCCCATCTCCCATGATACTGTATCTTTCTCCTCCTCTCCCTCCATCTCTATCCTATTTCTTCTACCCCCTCTCCCATGATACTGTATCTTTCTCCTCCTCTCCCTCCATCTCTATCCTATTTCTCCTACCCCCTCTCCCATGATACTGTATCTTTCTCCTCCTCTCCCTCCATCTCTATCCTATTTCTTCTACCCCCTCTCCCATGATACTGTATCTTTCTCCTCCTCTCCCTCCATCTCTATGCTATTTCTTCCCCCCCTCTCCCATGATACTGTATCTTTCTCCTCCTCTCCCTCCATCTCTATCCTATTTCTTCTACCCCTCCCCATGATACTGTATCTTTCTCCTCCTCTCCCTCCATCTCTATCCTATTTCTTCTTTCCCCTCCCCATGATACTGTATCTTTCTCCTCCTCTCCCTCCATCTCTATCCTTTTCTCCTACCCCTCTCCCATGATACTGTATCTTTCTCCTCCTCTCCCTCCATCTCTATCCTATTTCTTCTACCCCCTCTCCCATGATACTGTATCTTTCTCCTCCTCTCCTCCATCTCTATCCTATTTCCATCCCCTATACTGTATCTTTCTCCTCCTCTCCCTCCATCTCCCATTTCTTCCCCCCCCCCCCCATGATACTTATCTTTCTCCTCTCCCTCCATCTCTATCCTATTTCTCTACCCCCTCCCCATGATACTGTATCTTTCTCCTCCTCTCCCTCCATCTCTATCCTATTTCTTCTACCCCTTCCCATGATACTGTATCTTTCTCCTCCTCCCTCCATCTCCCTATTTCTTTCTATCCCATGATACTGTATTTTCTCCTCCTCTCCCATCTCTATCCTCCCTATCCCCACTTAATACTGTATCTTTCTCCTCCTCTCCCTCCATCTCTATCCTATTTCTTCTACCCCTCTCCCATGATACTGCATCTTTTTCCTCCTCTCCTCCATCTCTATCCCTATTTCTTCTACCCCTCTCCCATGATACTGTATCTTTCTCCTCCTCTTTCCTGTGTCTTTCTCCTCCTTCCCTCCATCTCTATCCTACTTTCCTCCCTCCACCCCCTTCTCCCCTCCCATGATACTGTATCTTTCTCCTCCCATCTCTCCTATTTCTTCCCCTCTCCATCTCTATCCTATTTCTCCTCCTCCTCTCTCCCTCTCTATCTCATTTCACCCCCTCTCCCATGATACTGTATCTTTCTCCTCCTCTCCCTCCATCTCTATCCTATTTCTTCTCCCCCCCTCCCATGATACTGTATCTTTCTCCTCCTCTCCTCCATCTCTATCCTATTTCTTCTACCCCTCTCCCATGATACTGTATCTTTCTCCTCTCCTCCCGTCCATCTCTATCCTATTTCTTCTACCCCCTCTCCCATGATACTGTATCTTTCTCCTCCTCTCCCTCCATCTCCCTTTTCTCCCATGATGATACTGTATCTTTCTCCTCCTCTCCATCCATCTCTATGCTATTTCTTCTACCCCCTCTCCCATGATACTGTATCTTTCTCCTCCTCTCCCTCCATCTCTATCCTATTTCTTCTACCCCCTCTCCCATGATACTGTATCTTTCTCCTCCTCTCCTCCATCTCTATCCTATTTCTTCTACCCCTCTCCCATGATACTGTATCTCTCCTCCTCTCCCTCCATCTCTATCCTTTTCTCCCACCCCTCCCATGATACTGTTTCTTTCTCCTCCTCCTCCATCTCTATCCTATTTCTTCTACCCCTCTCCCATGATACTGTCATCTTTCTCCTCCTCTCCCTCCATCTCTATCCTATTTCTTCTACCCCTCTCCCATGATACTGTTTTCTCCTCCTCTCCTCCCATCTCTATCCTATTTCTTCTACCCCCCTCTCCCATGATACTGTATCTTTCTCCCTCCTCCTCTCAGCCATCTCTTCGATCCTATTTCTTCTCCCTCCCCCCATGATACTGTTCTTTCTCCTCCTCTCCCCATGATCTCTATCCTATTTCTCCCTACTGCCCTCTCCCATGATACTGTCTCTTTCTCCTCCTCTCCCTCCATCTCCCTATTTCTTCTACCCCCTCTCCCATGATACTGTATCTTTCTCCTCCTCTCCTCCATCTCTATCCTATTTCTTCTACCCCTCTCCCATGATACTGTATTTTCTCCTCCTCTCCCTCCATCTCTATCCCTATTTCTTTTACCCTCTCTCTCCCATGATACTGCATCTCTCTCCTCCTCCCTCCATCTCTATCCTATTTCTTTCTCCCTACCCTTTCCCATTTGTTATGATACTCCCTCCTTTCTCTATCCTCTCTTTCTCCTTTTTCCATGATCCCACATTGGAAGGCTATTTCTTCTACCCTTCCCATGATACTCTCTCCTTCCCCCAATACTTTTTCTCCTTCCCTCTCTCCCCATATTTCTCCCACTTTCCCTCCCGCTTTCTCCCCAGATACTGTTTCTTTCCACTTCTTTCTCCCTCTCTCTCTCCCAATCCATTTAATCTCTCTCCATGATATCTCTCTCTCTTTCTCTCTCAGAGGCACAATTTCTTGTTACCTCCATCTCTTTTTTTTCATCCTCTTTCTCTCCTTTTTAATTAACTTTCCAAAGTCTCTCTTTTCTTAATACTGTTATTTTCTCTCTCTCTCTCTCTCTCCATTTTATAATTTTTCTTCTTTCCATCATTTTTCTCCTTTTCATCGTGTTCCTCAAATTTCTTTCAATCTTTCTCTCTCTCTCTCTTTCACCATCTGTCTCTCTCTCTCTCTCTCTCTCTCTCTCTCTCTCTATTTCCCATTCGACTTAAGAATTAAACTCAGTCCTTTCTGTTAAAGATTTATCTTTCATTCAGCCTTACTCTCCCCTTTAATAGTCTCTCTTTTCATATTTCCGCTTCACGCCGGCAACACCAACAACTCTTTTCGTCTCTCCTCTATACCTCCCTCCCTCTTTCCCTCCCTTTCTATTCCTCCTCCTCTCCTTCTTTCTATATATATATATATATATATATATATATATATATCCCTTTCACACACCTTTCCCCTCATTTCTCTTTAGGCTAAATCTTGCACTTCAATCTAAAGACCCACCCGGTATTTCACAAACATAATGACAATTTGTATAATTCACAAGCAGACGAGAGCGTATAAGTCTTTGCCCCCGACTGCGCCAACGAGAGATGTAGCCATTAGCTGAGAACTATGAACAAACGTCATTTGGACAATTTATAAGCCTTAAAACCCAGCCTTTCGTAGTCTTCGCCCGGGCCTCGGACGCCCACCTACCTAGATACACCCATTATATACAAACTGATGATTAAGTATCGATTTAATGACTCATGCTTATATGTATGGGCGGATGCTCTTATAAATATTCCCCAACCCCACTCTTTACTTTCATCCTCTCTTTAATATATATATATATATATATATATATATATATATATATATATATATATATATATATATATATATATACTAGACAACCCCCCTATATCATCCTCCTTTCAATAATATATATATATATATATATATAAATATATATATATACATAAATATATATATATATATATATATATATAAATATATATATATATATATATATACTTAGTGTATATATATATATATATATATATATACACTAAGTATATATATATATATATATATATATATATATATATATATATATATATATATATATATAAGTAAACAACCCTGCTCACTCACATCCTCACATCCTATATATATATATATATATATATATATATATATATATATATATATATATATATATATATATATATATATATATATATATATATATATATATATACACACTATATATATATACACTTTGATAGATAGATAGATAGATAGATCTGGACAGACTGAGATAACTATAAACAAACTGATATAGGGAATTGTGAACAAAGCTAGGCAGAATAATAGATAGATAGATAGATAGATAGATAGATAGATAGATAGATAAACAGATAGATAGATAGAAAGAAAGAAAGAATTTTCAAATAGAAACATCTTTGTAAATATAAATAAACTAAATGAAGAATGGCATATGAATTGCTACCCAATATTTCGATGAATTTGTACATTTTTTACAGTGATTTTTATCCTGTACAATATCCAAGAGACACTCAAGGTAGATGGTTACAAAGTAAGAGGTACAATTTATTGGAATAGGTAGGGAAGATAATGGTTCACTCAAGACGAACAAATTAATATTGTAATGATCGGAGCCGGGGAGGGGGTATATGCCGGGAAGACATGTCACAAAGCCGTTCACCTTTTTCTTTGTTCCTAACGAAAATCACCTGTTCCTTAGTACTTTGCTTATTTTTTGGAAGGCATCTTAGCATAAGTTTATTTTTCGTTTCAAACTTATTGCTTTTTAAATGAACATATCCGTGGGCGGATTTTGTGTTCAAAAATAGAATTACATGTATGTATGAATTCTTATTTATATATATATTCGATACAAACCACATAAAAAGAATAACAAAAAAAGTCGGTACATATTATACAAAATAGATACGTTTTTTGTTTATTTTTTTTTGGTGGGGGGGGGTCACAATTTTCTTCTGTGAAAATGGCTGAACGTCTTATATTAAAACCTGGAAAAAATGACACTCAATTAGTTCAAAGGTTTATTAGATAACATTTTGTCGGATTGACAATTATCACATGCTGTTACACGATTTGAACAATTTTGCTGTTACACCAAGTATATATATATATATATATATGTGTGTGTGTGTGTGTGTGAAAATATATAGATAATAAACTCGTTAGGTAAATAATCCAAAGTTCTTTAGTATTTTTGTTATTATTTTTAAAAAAATAGTGCTCGATACAAAAGTAGACCATAAATATAATTATAATTATTCAAAAAAAAATTTCACTTGAAGATGGAACCGAGCTTGATACTTTAATTCAATTTAATTCAAATAATTATATTGAAGTTTTCGGCTCTTGTTTTAAAACATGTGAACTCTTATGTAGCGTTGGAATCATATTTTTAAATAAATAATTATATATATATATATATATATATATATGTGTGTGTGTGTGTGTGTGTGTGTGTGTGTGTGTGTGTGTGTGTGTGTGTGTGTGTGTGTGTGTAAATTAATTTCAGGTAGAGTGTACCTGTGAAGGAACAAAATGAATAAAAAGACAAGAGAAAAAATATTCTTAGCCGACGCGTTTCGTCCTCTGAGGGAAATCATCAAGGCAAATGTAAGCATTTATTTTCTGGCACGTGTTTATATACAAATGCCATTGGTTTATCAAGGCTTTTGAATTTGGGAATGCTCATGAGGTGATTGAACGGTCAGTCAAAACTTGTGGAGGACAGAATATGCCATAATTCAAAGTCTGGTAAGACAAAAAATAAGCGAGTAATATTCAAGAATCTTCTTTCTTTTTTTTTTTTTTTTTTTTTGAATAAATGAAGATTGTTAAAATTGTATTCAGTTTGTTATGTTTTGGGATGAACGTATGAATAACGATATATATTAAGAGTGACTTTAGGCACCTCGGCGTGGTGTAATGGTTAGCAAGCTTGTCTATCTAGATCAGTTACAACTGAAAAGTGAGTTCGATCTTCACTAGATGCCCTATATTTTCGGCCTTGTGCAAGATCTAAGCTGTGCTTGGAAAATAACTATATCAAGAGCAATTTGGGAAAAGATATATGAAAGAGTCTAAAATGTTTTCGTTTGGCTCGTGCATTATGACTTCATTGGATTAAATTTGTTTATATTGGTGCAACTAAACATGTACACGAACGTAGAAAGGCTAGGAATTTATGTTTTTTATGTGTGTTTTGTCTATAACCTAGCCGATTTCATTTAGATTCTTTTTGTTTACATGCTTTTTGTTATTAAATAATAAGTAATAGCAGAAGATCTGTCAAGAATGGTGAAACGTTGTAAGAAGCTGGACGCAAATTTACTGCTCTTAAAGCACTTTTTAAACATTTTCGTCTAAGTGATTTATTTACACTTTTAATTAGGGTAGCATTTTTATATCAAAATTATGATCAGTCCCGTATGCCAATGAGCTGTTACTTTGTAAAATATCCCCCTTTTGCAGTATTTACATTAGTCGGACTATTGTCCTCATCTTTGTCGCCATATTTGTCACAACGTTTCGGCCGTTGCACGCTCCGGCCTTCTTCAGGTGGTTGGAATTTCGAACTGAACCCTTTATTTCGATCGCTGGGGTAGACTGTTCTAATTCCACGTGCCATGTTTGATGGATGTCAGTTATCAGTTATCTCCTGCTAATTTTCCCACTGAAAGTTCTCCACTGCCTTAACCTGTCACTGGATCTAACCAACGCCTTTATCCACTGTGCCATGTGTCCTTGAGTCCGACTAATGTAAATACTGTACATAATACCTCATCTCAGAAATATAGACAAACTCCCCCTTTTGCGTTCATATAATCTTTTCTTTAAACTTCATGAGGTTTCTACAGGGTATGACTTCTATTTGAGGACATATTGTTTTAAGTTCACTACACACTCAAATCATTTATAATATTATTTTTTTTTCAGATAATCCAGTCATAGGAAGATGTTAACCCAAGAAATGAAAAGACATGCAGTCATTGTTGCTTTAGCTGCAAAACATAGTGATTTAAAAATCAGTAACTTTTTACATGTTGCCAGATTATTTGTTCATAAGGTTCGGTTGAAGTTAGAGGGATGTGATGGCAGTGTTTCCCCTGTAGCAAAAAGAAAAAAAAGCATTCACAGCGCTCTGATACCGTGAGAACACATGAATTTATACGGAATGTTCTAAACATCATCGATGAGATCCCCGGATGATCAATGAGGTCCATCGCCAAAGAACTCCAGGTGTCAGAGTGGACAATCAGAACCGTGGTACATCAGGACATTCGATATAAGTCATATGTAATGAGGAAAGGTCAATTCATATCGACGAAGACACAGGAAAACCTTCTCATGCGTTCAAAACGGTTGCTGAACAAAGTGAAAAATCCCCACAAACATGGCATGCTTTGGTTTTTCTCTGACGATAAAAACTTTGACCAACATCAGAAAACAAACAGACGGAAAGACAGGTGGCTATGTGCATCTCCTTCTGAAATACCCAGGGTGATGCACACCAAATATCCGGCTATTGTGATGGTTTTAGGAGTTGTGAGCAGTGATGGTCATGTCATGCCACCTTACATTTTCCCACAAGGTCATAGGGTCAATGCTCCTGGATACATTAATATTCTTAAAACAGTTGTTAAGCTCTGGATAAATAAAGTATGCAATGGGAGGCCATATGTCTTTCAACAAGACTCTGCACCTTCTCACAAAGCCAATGTAACCCAGGATTGGTTATCAGAGAATTTTTACGATCATGTGACCCCCAGCACGTGCCCCTTAACTCGCCATATTTAAATCTTATGGATTGTTACATTTCGAGCGTCGTTGAAAGGGAGACTAATCGACATCCTCATAGTACCATAGCTGCACTGAAGGCCGCCATTGTCCAGGTGATCAAAATAAATAGGGACCACTTAATTGCAGCTTGTGGGCGGTTTCAAGCCCAAATAGAAGCAGTCATTGAAGCCAGAGGTGCTTTCATAGAATAATTAGATAAAGAAGTATCATGAAGGATATTTGTGTCAATTTGAATTAAATATATACATTGTTTGCTAAGATATTGCTGTTTATTTAACATACTAAAAATGTCCTCAAGTAGCACTCGCACCCTGCACAATGTATACTTTCTTGCAATCATTACAGGTGATAGAGTAAACACCTCCTTCAAGACTGAATTGTTAATTTTTTTTCATTGTTTTGTTTTGTATTGAGTACGACTGTTACTGTTTTAGACGTAGTTCTGACAAATTTTATGTTGAGTTTGGATAAATTCTTTTTAAGACATTTTTTTATGTTTATACGTTCTTTTTAAAAAAAATGTCTTAGATAATTGTCCGACTTTGTCCATTTCATAATGTATAAATTCTTTTCTCTCGTTCGTGCGCTAAAAAGTTGAACCAGCATAAACAAACTTCATCCCATGTAATTTAATTAGGAAGATGATCGTAGAAAAGGTCGAAAGTACTTGGGCTAAAAAAAATACGGCGCCTTCTTCGATGAATTTCATCTCAACATCAAGAAAATGACAGGACAACTTGAAAGGATCAGTATAAACATAAGTAGGCACAATGTGTCTATATTATTCAGTGAGACATGTTTGAATAGATAGATAGATAGATAGATAGATAGATAGATAGATAACCATATGCTTGTCTGTTTAAGCGTAGCTTTGATGTGGCACAAAGCCGAAAGTATGTGGTACCCAGTCAGGATTGAACTCACTATTCAGTCGTAAGGTAGATTAGCATATGTAGGCGTATCACATGCCAGAAAAAAGATAGGAAAATCCATTCTTCCACAAAATACTAAACTTCTGATGTGAATAATAAAATAAATAACAATGTATTTCTTTAAAAATAAACTTGTAATGGCATTAAGCTACAAGTTTCTTGTGGAATATTTCTTTCTAGCGGCTTAAACGGGGGTATTGTGTCGAATAACGATATATATTTATGTATTAGCTTGTTGCAGAGATATTGTTGCTGTATGGGCTTTTTTCGAATAGAAGATATTGTGG
>CAHIKZ030000066.1:480000-520000 GCA_903632075.3 Acanthosepion pharaonis | reverse complement strand
TGTTATGATGGTCCTGTTATCATGACAATGTTATTATGACCTTGTTATCATGAGTCTTTTATCATAAACCTGTTATCATGGCCCTCTTATTACTCTGTAATCATGGCTCTGTTATTATGACCCTGTTATTATGACCGTTTTGTTATGACCCTGTTATCATGACCTGTTATTATGGACCTTTTATCATAACCCTGTTATTATGGCCATTATCATGGCCCTGTTATTAGGACCTTGCTACTTGTTATCATGACCCTTTATCATGACCCTGTGATCATGGCCTTCTTATTATTATCCTGTAATCATGGCTCTGTTATCATGACCTATTATCATGGCCCTGTTATCATGACCCTGTTATTATGACCGAGTTATTATGATCCTGTTATCATGACCTGTTATTATGGACCTTTTATCATAACCGCGTTATCATGGCCCAGTTATTAGGACCTTACTACTATAACCCTGTTATCATGACCCTGTGATCATGGCCCTCTTATTATTATCCTGTAACCATGGCTCTGTTAACATGACCTATTATCATGGCTCTATTATCATGTCCCTGTTATTATGGCCCTGTTATTATGACCCTGTTATTATGAGCCTGTTATCATGACCCTTATATTGGATACAGGAAAATAAAAAAGCAACTCACTTAGAAATTTAGAAATCATTTAACGAAAAATTTATTTAATTATTCTGTCTTATCAAAGAGTTAAGAGTTCAAAACTCGCTTTCTTTTCTTTCCTTTCGTCTTCAGTGATATCTGCTTGGGATGTACACATAACACTGAAAAACTGAAGGGTTTTAAAAAGTCATAACTAAATAATAATCAATATAGAGCATATCTTGGAGATTAAAATGGCTACGTATGATGACCAGCAACGAGTAAAACTCACTGAAAGATCAGTTATTCAAACTCAGAGAAAATACCGGCAACATTTTAATGTCAGAGTATCTCCTAACGATAACGTAATTTGGAACCTAATCACCCAGTTTGAAATAAATGGATCACTCTGCGATCTTCCGGGAAGAGGTTCTAAACGCACTATGCGCACTAATTCAATGGTGGAAGTTATACGGCAGTGTGTCCTTGAGGATTCATCAGCTTCTACCCGTCGCCTCTCTGCTCAATTAGGCATCACCAGAACATCAGTTCAGAAGATTTTGAAGCTGGATTTTAAAATGTTTTCATACAAGTTTCAAATTGTTCAAACTGTTCTACCCCAATATACTCATGTGTTTATAAAAGTTATTTTTGTTTTATATCATTCAGTCTTTCAATGTCGACACTGCAGTTATCAGCCACGATCGTTGCGTTCACTTTCAAACCCTAATACATTTAGAAAAGAAATAAGTCCTTCATATTTTTTTCTTTATTTAACACTTATCTATTAAATAGCAGAACTACTTTGTAGTTTAGGTTGGCAACCAGTCTTAGAGAAGGATAATTCTGAATTCAAACCCATATGGGCCCAGGGTTGGCAACTCGATTTTCAAAAAAATAATTTACTTGCTACGGAAAACTACAGCAGCAACACTAACATGGTGAGGTTGTGGTCCTAGCGTTGTGAGGCTGTGGCGATACACGTCATATGGGTTGAAAAGTTCTCATCGTCGATACTTGCTTGACTTATAAATAACTTCAAAAATGAATGCTAATTCTCAATCATGGCCGAACTGAAACGAACGACAGAGATATCTTAATGATAAACAAAACGTCACTGAATGTGGGGAACAGGATTGTTCTTTTGTTCGTTTTGTGAGTATTGGTGTTTTGTTTCTTTTCGGACGGTGTGTCGTTTTTTTTTTTTTTTGTTTTGTTTTTTTTTCTTTAGAACTGCTCATGTCGCCTTCAAGGTGATTAGATGTATCATGGCTGCCATTGATAAATGTCGTCTGGTTGAAAAACTCAATGGCAATAGCTAATACGACCATTTAAGTCCCTTTTTTATGATCTTTGTGATATTTTATTTGTTCTTTCATTCGTTTAGATCGCTTTTAACGATCTTACTGATTTTTTTTTTTCATTGACGAAGGAGCTGGCGTTATTTTGAAAGAATGAAAAGACTGAAAACCAGGAAAAATAAAGTGGAAAGTTGTTTTCATGCGAATATTTCGCAAGAAAACTAAAAACATGAAAAAAAAAGCTTTGCGTCAAATCAAATGCATTTTTATAATAAAAAAGAATATGGAACACGCAGAGTGAAGGACAAAAATTGTATTATTTGGTATTTAAATTTTTTTCCTCGAAATGTTTTGATAAATATAGTATGCCAGAATGGATACGAATAAACTAATATATTAATATATACACTGACATGCCAAAATTAATACGATAAGTGTAGGATAACATCTGAGCTTGGAGAAGTGTAGCAATTCAATATGGCATCAATTTTCCAAGCTCGAAAGACAAAACCGAAACATGCCGCTAAAAAGCTGTCCTCAGTTTCTTGATATTTGGAGGTGGACAATCTCTTATACGAATATTCCACTCCAACATATCCCATAAATATACTTCCTACCCGTTCTTTTGAACAGGAGTAGAGGTGTATCCTTTTTTTCCCTGTTAAGGGTTAGTTATCCTGTCCCTTCAAAATCTTTTTATTCTCCTTAACTTCCAATAGCTCCTTGCGTCTTAGTGGCATCATCACCTTACTTAGGGTTGAAAGGATTAATATATATATATATATATATATATATATATATATATATATATATATATATATATATATCGTATATAATACGCCATCATTCAAAGTGTCTTAACTCTAAGCTGTCGGTGCACGACAAAGAAAATGAATTTTTAAAGCATTATATACGTGATATACAATCACCATACCGGCCGCGAGAACGACCAATTCTTACAAAGAGCAATGCATTAAAGCAGCAGTCGTTAAATGTTCCCTTTTCTCTATAGTGCTCAATCAGCGAACGAGAGCAAATACAGATATAGATATATGTAACTTTTTTATGTGTGTGTAACAATTGAGGTGTTGTGTGCAAAATTTTGACATGAGACACACAGAAGTCAAGACCCCATTCAGGTCCACACGCAAAAGCTATCTCGCTGAAAAACTACAAAGATACCGCCCCAAACAACGATGACACAATTCACAGTAAGAACTAAATTCTAACAATTGTGTGTGTGTGTCTATGGGTTATAGCTGTGTGTGTTTGTGTGAAACAAACCCCCTTATTTCCTTGACTCTGAAATTACAAATTGAATCTACGGATTGTCAAGGATTACTCAGGTCATCAAAAGTTTGCACAAAAAATATTGTGCTTTAGGAACTTTTGCAGTAAACATAATTCTGGTTGTAAATATGTAACATTTTTGAGGATAAATATGGATATCTTTTCCGTGGTGTTTATAAATTGTACACTGTTCAATTATTAACGTTACAAACGAACTAATTTAAATTACAAATTTCTACATGGATTAAACTAAAATTACTTACAATATAATACATATTACTTATAATACATTCCTTGTTGCCGTCAATTTTAACGGTGCGAGTACACTAGCACAAATAGTTTCCATTTTTCTTATGTGAAAGAAACCACTATTCATGTTCTGTCCTATATCTGTTGTTTATTTCTCTCTCTCTCTCTCTCTCTCTCTCTCTCTCTCTCTCTCTCTCTCTCTCTCTCTTATTTCTGTTGATGAAGGAATTCTTTTTTATCTGCCCAGTTTATGGACGTTCAAGTAGCAAGTAAATGCCCGTAAATTTGTTAGGAAGTTGCTTAAGAACCAACTCCTCTTCTGTGGATTCTATAAACTAGGGATAAACAAGGACTTTACACATCAACAGAAATGAAAAATATATACGTTCGCCTATCGTCTGCTTCACACTCCACGCCGGTCTTTTGAACAGGAGTAGAGGTTTAACCCTTGTTTTCTGTTTAAGATTGGATTTCCGATTCCTTCTAAAATCTACATTCACTCTATACATCTAACGTTTTTGCCTAAACTCTGTAATTTTATTTACTATTTATTTATTTATTGTTTTCCTCAATAGGAATAGACATGTTCTTCTATCGCCGGGTCCACACTCAACCCCGGCGTTTTGAACAGGAATAGAGGTTTAACTCTTGGTTTCTTTTTAGGATTGGGCAACCGATTCCTACTAAATTCTTCTCGTTCTCTTTCAATATCAATATCCCCTTGCGTTTTAGTGGCATTATCGCCTTCCTTGGTGTGATTTGATTAAAATAAAATTGATTAAAATATAGCATACCTTAAAATATATTTTTCATAAATAGATAGATAAAAAACTTATCTTTTGATTCGAAGAGATAATTTATTGATCTTTTTATTTATCAGTTAGCCACATATATCTATCTAAAGCCCATAAATCATGGTGCCTACCAACTGGAATAAAAAAGCAGACTATTTATCTTCCATCATTGCCGATCGGAGCTCGAACTATCGCCAGATGGATAGATGTTTCCTCACTGAAGCTCCGTCCCTTGAGAGACTATTGGGCCTTGAACTCACACATGGCCTCGTGAAAATCGTATATACGATCCATCGTAAAAGATTTAGCAAAAATGATCTGCTCTCTGTACCGCTCTAGCAAGTACTTGACTCCGCATGATACCATCTTTCTTTACAAGATTCAGATCGAACTATAATAGAGTATTGTTTTGATATTTGAGCGGGAACTGCTCAGTCTTCCCTTTCCAGCCTCGATAGGGATTTTCCAAGCGTAGATTAGATGTGGCACAAGGCCGAAAGTATGGGACATCCAGTGAGGATCGAACTCACTACTTGGTCGTAACTGTTCTAGCGAGACAAGCTCGCTAACCATTACACTGCCTCCAGATGCCCAGTGATTTTCCAAGCGTAGCTTAGATGTGGCACAAGGCCGAATATAGGAGGCACCCAATGAGGATCGATCTCAGTACTCAGTCGTAATTGTTCTAGCGAGACAAGCTTGCTAACCATTACACCCCCTCGAGGTGCCCCTCCAGCCTCGATGGAGTCCAAAAAGCGTCTTCGAGTCCTTAAGGGTGACAAATTATTCCCCCCACCCCACCCCTGCAACCTCTCACTCACAGGCGGGATGTGGCAAGCCTCTCGCTACTCTGTTGCTACTTCCATGGAAAGCGCTCGGACAAACTATGTTTTTTGGTTCCGGCTGTTCAAACCTTCACGGCTAGGACCCGCGATGCCACTCACAATGTAGTAAACCACACATATTCCCTCTGTGTTTCGTTGGTAAAAAGTAAGTTCCACTCGAATAGCTTCTTTCCGCGAACCACTGCTCTGTGGAACCAACTCTCAAGAGGATGCTTTCCCGATCACTACAATCTTAACCGTTATCTTCCTCTTGGGAAACTTATTCCTCACAAGGCCTACTTAGGGCAATAGAGATAGATGAAGGCAGCATGCCACCTCCTGACGAGCATATGCGATTGTGGAACGATGGGCGGGAGCAAAAGGTGAAAAACTTCTATGGACCAAAGAGAGACAGGAAGTTGTAGAGAGCCATGATCGCCCATGTCTTGTAACGAGTAAGCAACGAGGAAGTCTTTAAAATGGCAAGAAAATGAACATGTATACTCAGAACAAGGAAGAGATAGCTGAAATTGCTTAGACATAATGAGGAAAGAGGGCTTGGAAAATTTAACCCTCACAAGTCATAGTGAGGGCAATAGTGATAGAGGATAGCAGTGAGCCATTTTCCTGACGAGATTGTGTGAATAGATTGTGGAACGGTGGTTTAGCAAAGTGTGTAAACGACAAAGGAGCTAGGAAGCTGTGGAGACAAAAGAGTTAGGAAGTTGTGGAGAGCCATGTCCTGTAGGGACGCAGCGCATAAAGAAGAAGTATGGAAAGAGTTGCCTTACTTTTCTCGTAGAAATTTCACTAAATTGCTACTTCATATTTCTCTCTCATGTTCACTCTCTCACATACCTTTTCTCTTTATATCTACACCCCCTTCCCCCTCTTTCTCTCTCTCTCTCTCTCTCTCTCACTTTCCGTTTACCTCTCTTTGCTCTTACACAAGCTTTTAGCTTCCTTGTCCGTCACTCATCCCTTCAGTCAACATCTGTATAGCAGCAATTAAGTAAAGAAGAAAGAAAAGAACTGATTGTTTTTCACACACACACCTTTCGCTTCGTTTATTTCGCATTGTTGCCAATCAACATTAACGTCGTCATCTCTGGCGTCCAATCAAATCAGCGAAATATATATTTACGATGTTTGCATTTGAAAATTTCCCCGATGCGGTATTACATACACTTACTAATGACATTCGTTTCACGATGTTCATCAAAAGCAAAGACACTCAACAAAACAAAAAAAAAGAGAATATAAAAAAAAACGCCATTTTATATACGCTGTCCTTTCGAAAACGAACGCAATTATATATTCCATATAAATATCTTCCGACGTTGTTTCATTCTTTCAACTTGAATAATTGACTCTACATAGTCTTTCTGATTTCGTTTTTCCTTTATTTGGCTTTAGTGTAAGCTAAGATGAATACAATTTAAAATTGGGCTGGCTATATATAACCGTAAAGTCTATGCTAACCGTTTCTTTTCTCAGTAGTGGAACTCGCTTCTGGTTTTATGCTTTACAACCAATTTTAATCTGCAAAAATTTAAGTGCAGTGTAAATCGCTATCTACTCTCCATCTGAATACTCTTTCCTCTTCCCGATCATTATCAATGTTTCTGTTCTTAATTCTTCCACACCCTGTAACCCCCTTGTGTCTTAGTGGCTTTACTGCCTTGCATGGGGTGATACCGATTAAAAAAACTGTGAGGTTTAGATTAGTTAGCGACAAAAGAAATAAGATAAAGAGAAGTAAAGGGAAGGACAAGAAGATCAGTTAAATTTTATAGTAAACAAAACAAAAAGGTTTATTATAATTTTAATGGTCAGTGGCTAAGAAGGCATAAAAACATAAAAGCTTACCGGCAAGAAATGAGAAATTCTTCAAAGTAATTTCAGTCGGGAGTTGCTGTGTTTTTGCGATATAGTTTACATGACAGGTCAGCAAATGGTAGTAAGCAGACTGCTCTGAAGCAGATTTCTATAACAACTGACTTCGCCAGCCAGCTCGCTTAATTTTGGCGACGACCAATGAATACGAATACCCGGATGAAAGACCGCCACTTGTAAGTTCAACCGACCACGTAAAAGATTTCTTTGAAATCATTTATCTAAATGACCCAGAACTCGGAGAAGTTTCATTCATAAAGAATAAATTTTCTTAATAGGTATAAGGCTATGGAAATTTGGAAAAACGATATATTAAGGCGTTCGGAAAGCAGTTTTAGCAGAATGGACATAAAAACAAATGTTTTATATTATTCATCAAAAATCGACACGCGAAAGCACGTCGAAATTCAAAAAAATGCCTTCCAAAGTGTTAAAAGTTCGTCAGGACAGACCTGGTTTTGTGGCCTTGGGTGGCAACTGGCACACAAAGAAATGGCAATCTACTGCGGGAAAAAAAACCTGCCTCCTCGCCTAAGCGTGTATCACGCATGACACATAACTAACTGAAATTCAATTACGTGCTAATACCCTTGGGAAAGGTATGAATCCTCTTATTCTCCCCTCATCTATTTGATAAATAGCAGGACAGACCGAGTTCTATAGCCTTGGATGGCAACTAGTCTACCGCAGAAAGAAATGGCAACCTACTGTGATAAAAAATCTGCCTCGTCAGTCGTGTATCGAAAGATACATGATCGCCTAAGAGTGTATCACGCATGTCACATAATTGACTAAAAGTTCGTAAGAAACAAAGCAGAGAACGCTAATACGTTATGTAATATAAGTCCTCCTATTTGCAGTGAATGCGAGTAGTGAGTTCGATCCTCACTGGATGGTCCATACTTTCGGTTCTACTAGGTTATGCTTAGTAATTTAGTAATTCATTACAGTGAATGCTGGACAGTCTCTTCACAGATGATGAGGTGACTTGAGGCAACAGAAAATGTCGAATAATGCTGATAATACCATCAGCGTAAAATATGAGTAACGAGGAAGTTTTACGGAAAATGAAAACAAAATTTGCACTTATACTTAGAATCGGAATGAGACAGTTGAAATTTCTAGAGAGAGAGAGAGAGAGAGAGCTTGGAGAATTTAGCGCGCATATTGAAAGCAAAAGGCATAGGGAAACCAGCGGGTAACTTACTCAACAAGCTTGTGCCAATCAATAGCAGAACAGAGTGGAAAGAATGGTAAAAGGACAAGTATTTATCAGAGTTGATAGTAAGTTATGAAGAGCCATGACTAGCCATGTCCTGAAGGGTCACAGCACATGAAATAAGACTTTCAACAAGTAAACCACAGAAAACTAACATAAATTTCTTATAAGTTGTCATGGATGTCATGGATGGTTGAGATGATATATCTTAGCAATCGACAAGCAATTCCTTCTTTTGGTTTGTTTTACGGAATACCAACCTCAATGGGTTATTTAATGCCGACAAGACTTTTATTGCTTGTAATATTTTTTTTCAAAAATTTATTGCTGCAAATATATTTTTTTTTTCAAAAATGTATTTGCTGGTAATATTTTTTCTTTCAAAAATGTACAGCTGCTAATAATTTTTTTCTTCAAAATTTCATTGCTGGTAATACTTTCAGAAAAAGGTATTAAAACCTATTTTTACACCTTCATAGCGCTCCGACCCCAACCACCTGCCCACAGCCTGGACCCCAACAGGGCGGACCCGGGAACAACAGCAAGTAAGGGACGGTTCCACGCTCCTCAAAGCTTCCTGATCAGAGGCCTTGCTGCCTGACGCGGTACATCGTCTTACCTTGGACACGGATGTAGTTTATCGTTATACTCAGGACAGTCTGCTTTTGGATGACAAGACCCTATCAAGGATGCTGAAAATTATCTGTGATTGAAGACATGTCATTCTTTTTAAGAGCATGTTTCCAAATTACAGGATCAAATCCCTTTTTCAGCGAATGTTTTCCAATCATCGTTTACCATGTCTCCAAATTCTGTCCGCCTTTACCAACGCTTTTAAGATCGTTTTCAACAAAATTCTTAATGTAATTCTCTGTAATATATATGCAACAATTTTAATACTAACAAGGCATATTAAGGGAGACAAGTAATGAGGTGCAGAGGAATTTATTGAATGATTTGCTTCACGCCTGGAAAAATTTTCAGGGTATATATATATATATATATATATATATATAGGGGGTCTTTTGAACAATAAAAAACATTAAAAAATTAAAATTTCCGGACATACTGGGTTGTATTGTAATATTTTTTTGTTTTATTATTTCAATTAGGTTCTTCGACTAGTTTCAGGAGAAAAAATTCCTGCTTCTTAGTAGCAGTATACTATATATATATATATATATATATATATATATATATATATATATATATATATAGTATACTGCTACTAAAACAGGAATTTATATATATATATATATATATATATATATATATATATATATATATATATATAACTAAATGGGTAAATATAGGTAGGTATACGAGCAGAGCGATCTTATACAAATAAATATAAATACTCTATAGTGTAAGAAAAAAACAGTGCTCAGTGTTGAGTAACAGAGCTATTTAATATATATATATATATATATTAAGAAATATACATAATATCTTGCATTAATTTCAAAACACCGAATTTCATGCCGAAGCAATTTTCTGTTGTGAAATTTATGTAAGATATTATATATATTTCTTAATATATATATATATATATATATATATATATATATATATAGAGAGAGAGAGAGAGAGAGAGAGGGAGGGAAGGGAAGAAGAAATGCTTCCTGCGTATACCTCCCACATAATGGTAAGAATTTAGTTGGAATGGTGTCTTCATTTAGCTGATGATTTACCATTTTGTGGGAGGTGTTTAGAAAAACGTTCATATAGATCTAATTATTTTATGGATCCAGTTTCATATTTTATATTATTATGATCCACTTGGATTATATACCAACGGATCCACTATCTTTACGATATATATATATATATATATATATATATATATATATAAGGAGTGAGTAAAAGTAATAAACCATTAATTATAACAATTCAAATAGAAGGGGAATTAACTGGCATTTAGTTAAGGCTTCTTTAGAAACATCACTTTTTTTTCGTTGATATTTCAGCGAGACCTGTGTTCAGACGTAATTTACTTGCCTGTGTGATCTACATGCGCTTTATTATACGAAGTACAACTTTCCTAGCCCCCCCAAAAAAAAATAGGAAAAGAAAATAAAAATCGGTCGTATGTTTAGATTTGTTCCAACTCGCCACAAAAAAGGCCAACTGTCGAAAGAAAAGAAGAAACAAAAAAAATGAGAAAGACCTAAGTAGCAAGTGTACAGTGAAAAAAAAACGAAAAGGCAAATGATCACGACACCCTACACGTAGGCATATCCGCGCAGACGAGCGCACACGCGCGAACGCACATCCGCAAGACTCGCGCATGACTGCATGCGCATAAACGCATACACAAACACAAAAAATACAGAAAAATCTTACACCAACGTTGAATATATAAAAAGGAAAAAAATATAAGCAGTAAATTTCTGATACCCCCAGAAGATTGAAAACTCTGAGACGGGTTAACATCAATCAGCTAAGTGACAAACTTTTTATCCATATTAATTCTGAATTATATATATATATATATATATATAATTAATATATATATAATATATATATATTCGGTTTACTACATCGATAATATTATGGCTGTTATCTGCATTTTCGCTTTGCTGTCTGTATATCCTGGACACACGCACACAGACACAAAGAGACACACACAGATATAATGGTCGAATTATGGAAGATGATGACATGCAAGTTTCCCTGATAGCTATTTCACAAGTGTATGTTTTCTGCCAATCGTCGTGGGTCTTTTGGAATACCCTGTACGTTGTTCGGGTAGCTCTTTAAATACGGCCTTGTGTCAAAGATATACCGGGTGTAACTGCAAAATTGTCCAAATTGTGTAACTGTATGGGATAATTATCTATCCCACAACATGTTTAATATCACTAGACTGTGTTTCTTTTTCCAGGCTTTCAGATAAGACGGTTAGCCATCTTGACACCATCTGTCGTAAGAATCACTGAAAACCATTTCAGTTATTCAGCTAGAAAGAGAACAGGTTAAAATCCTTTTGTGTCAGCCTCACTATGTCTTCCCAACAGAGCAATGTTGAGAGGGAAAAGATCATTCATGCATTCAGTAATGGTGCCACAATTCACACTCTGGTTTCCATCTTCAAAGTCCATTCAAGAACCATCAAGAGAACGGTGAATGTTTTTTTTTAAAAAAAAACATTTTAGAGGAAAACTGAATCAGGTCACAACAGCAAGAAGGATCATCATTTCAACTTAAATGTTAAATGCATTTTTATTTTCAAAGTAGAGTCCAATAGTGTTATAAAAACTTCGGAGAATTCTAGTAATAATAATTTCTAAGATTATACGATTCAGAGCTTAATCTTACAATTGGACAATTTTGCTGTGACACGATTTGGACAATTTTATTGTTACACCCGGTATAAAGAAAGGATGGGAGAATGAGAGAACGTGTCAGAAAAACCGGTTGTAACAGTGAATATAGATTGAGTGGGAGGTATACAAGGGGAAGGAGAAATTGAGGAAACAGATAGAAGCGAGTAAATATTAGTAAAAAAAAAAAAGAAAAAAAAAAGAAACGATAAAAATCTAATGTAGCAGGGATATGTAATATTCATAAGCTGAAAAGAAGTGTTAGTTATAAAAAATAAAAGTACGATGAACAAAACTATCTTTAAGTACTTAAACGAAACATCCAAAGCAGTATGTGTTTTAAGATGGCATCATTTTTTTTAAAGCCGCTACTACAAATAAGAAAATGGCGCAAAATGTTAGTTGAATTAAAATAAAGTAAACAAAATAAAGGAGTGATTCTCTTTTTCTTTGCCTACAAAACAATAGTAGTGGAACGTCCATTTAAGTTCACGGTCCGTATTGACTTAGCCTATTTGATATTCAACTTTAAAGAAAATTAATTTAATCCTGATCCATAATAGCTATTAAGAATGGCAGAATTCAAGGGAGATAACCTCGACACAGTTTAAATTTACTAGCAAAGATTACTTTTTCTTTTATCTGTTATCTTAATTAAATTTTCCATTCTTTCCTTTTATGCCAAACGCCTCGCTCCTCCCTCTCGTACCATATTTCTCATTAAATAACATTAGATTTTCTCACGGTCCCAACATACGTCTTTTTGTATTTATTAAAAAGAAAGGAAAACAAGCATTTTTGGGGTGATTTTTTTTTATAAAATCGATAACATTGTTTGTTTTGTTAATTATTGATTTTTTGATAGTTTTAAATTTTAAAAAAATATCCTTTTATTATAAAAGAAAAAAAGTTTTGCATATAGTGTTTCAGAGAAGATAATTTTTCATAGGTTTTGATTTTAATTCTTTCTAGATTTTCTTTTTTTAATATTTGTTGAAAAGTATTTTACTTGTTCTCAAATCTGTTTTTTCTAAATACATATTTTTTTATGTTCTATGTGTTCCTTTAAATTTTATTAAGATTTTGTTCCTGAATGTATTAAAGATCTTCCAGTGTTATTCCGTATTTAATTTTTCGTCGTCTTCCGAAAGTTTTCCTTATTCACATAGGGCTTCATTCATAAGAGCTGGATGAAAAATTTGATCCTGTTACGAAGCGTTGATTTTGACAAGCCTTCTTCTTGAAAAATCGAAATCCCGTGAAGAATGCGAACAATATAATAAAATCCGAAATCAATACGACACAGTTAGAAAATAATGACGAAAGGCTAAACAAAAAGAGAGTACCACTGGAAAAAAGAAAGACAAGAAATATAAGGCAGAGAAAGAAAGATCGAAGGAATAGAGAAGAAAAATGAAAAGGAGGAAAATGATGTAGAAAGAAAAAAAAAGAACACTTTGATAATGAAAAGAAAAAAAAGAAAAAAAGAAAAAAAGAAAGAAAAGAGAGAAAGAAAAAGGAAAGAAAAGAGGGAAAGAAAAAGGAAAGAAAAAGGAAAGAAAAAGGAAAGAAAAGAGAGAAAGAAAAAGGAAAGAAAAAGGAAAGAAAAAGGAAAGAAAAAGGAAAGAAAAGAGGGAAAGAAAAAGGAAAGAAAAAGGAAAGAAAAGAGGGAAAGAAAAGAGGGAAAGAAAAAGGAAAGAAAAGAGAGAAAGAAAAAGGAAAGAAAAAGGAAAGAAAAGGAAAGAAAAGAGGGAAAGAAAAAGGAAAGAAAAAGGAAAGAAAAGAGAGAAAGAAAAAGGAAAGAAAAAGGAAAGAAAAGAGAGAAAGAAAAGAGGGAAAGAACATGAGAAGGAGAATGCCCAGGAAAGGAAAGAAAGTAGATGTGACTATAGAAAGACGAAGACAAATAGAAAGAGAAAAACAGATAAGAAAGGAAAGACGGATGGAAGGAGATAAAGAAGGAAAAACAAAAAAAATTAAAAATAAGAAAACTAGGTAGAAAGTAAAGAAATCAGAAGTCTTTGAGTCGATGATACCATAGGCGCAACATGTGAGTAAACAGAAAGATTTACGGAAAATCGAAACAAAATGTGCGTTTATAAATCAGAAAGAGGCACTTGAAATTTCTAGCACAAATAATGAAGAAAGAGGGCTTGGAGAATTTAACACGCATATGACATTGAAAGCATATGACATTGAAAGCATATGACATTGAAAGCAAGATAGACGAAAAACAAAACAAAACAAAACAAACATATATTGTTTATTCTACACAATCTCTTAATCCAATGATGAATATTAATACAATATTAATCTCTTAGAACAGGGAAAAATCTGTGAGTACTTAACAGAATAGAGTGGGAGGAATGGTATAAAACAGGCACAGGTAACATTTTCTGACCAGTTGGTCGCATGAGATATGGCTCATCATAAATTGGGCCGCACTAATAAAAAAAAATTCATAGTAATTTTTCGTTGAAAGTAAAACGGCCATTTTCCGTACAGGAGATCATACGAGTAAGAATGTCTTAGAAATGGGGAAAAGTTGATATTTTTTATTTAAAGAAAAAATTGTTTCTCTAATCTAAAAACTGAAGATTTTGTATAATATTATCAAGGATGATTTTGTGATTTGCTTCTTATTTATTCATTTGAAAATACAAAAAAAATCTTTTTAAATGACAAAAAATTCTTTAACAGAGAAAAGAAAATAGTATTAACGTTTCTTGTTTCTAAAGGAAAATATTTTTTACACGTATGATTTTCCTTAATGAAAATCGTCAATGATTTAAAATACCGAGAACGTTACCTTCAACGAAAGGTTACCAAACTCAAGAAACATTCTTAATCGTTATATATGTGGTTTAGTCCAACTTTTCTCATAAGGCAACAAGCATTATTAAGTAAGGGTGATTATTCAGGCATTTAATAATTGTATCATTTTGACACCTGGTATTATCCCATAGCTGGGGAGGGGGAGAGAAAATATGATTTCAGACCATTCTCAAGGGTCTTTGAATGTAAGAGAAGGTAATGAATTCAACTGGAATTTGAACTCTTATCTCGTGTCATCAATCCGGGTTTTATCCATTACCCTACTCCGCCGACACAAAAGATGGTACAAAAGCCAAATATTAACATGAAAATTCGATTGAAGATTTTAAATAATTTCATCAGATCTAGATATTCATTTGGATGCCATGAGTGACGTCTAACTTATTCAGAAATATCTAAGCTATCATGGCGTCTAACTTATTCCGAAGTAACTAAGCTATCATGGCGCCTAATTTATTTAGAAATATCTAAGCTATCATGGCGTCTAAATTATTCCGAAGTAACTAAGCTATCATGGCGCCTAACTTATTTAGAAATATCTAAGCTATCATGGCGCCTAACTTATTCAGAAATATCTAAGCTATCATGGCGCCTAACTTATTCAGAAGTATCTAAGCTATCATGGCGCCTAACTTATTCAGAAATATCTAAGCTATCATGGCGTCTAACTTATTCCGAAGTAACTAAGCTATCATCGCGCCTAACTTATTCAGAAGTATCTAAGCTATCATGGCGCCTAACTTATTCAGAAATATCTAAGCTATCATGGCGCCTGAATTATTCAGAAATATCTAAGCTATCATGGCGTCTAACTTATTCCGAAGTAACTAAGCTATCATCGCGCCTAACTTATTCAGAAATATCTAAGCTATCATGGCGCCTAAATTATTCAGAAATATCTAAGCTATCATGGCGCCTAAATTATTCAGAAATATCTAAGGTATCGTGGCACCTAAATTCTTCAGAAATATCTAAGCTATCATGGCGCCTAAATTATGTAGAAATATCTAAGCTATTACATCTCCGAACTTATTCAGAAATATCTAATCTATCGTGGCACCTTAATTATTCAGAAATATCTAAGCTATCATAGCGCCTAAATTATTCAGAAATATCTAAGCTATCATTGTGCCTAACTTATTCAGAAATATCTAAGCTATCATGGCGCCTAAATTATTCAGAAATATCTAAGCTATTGTGGCACATAAATTATTCAGAAGTATCTAAGCTATCATGGCGCCTAACTTATTCAGAAATATCTAAGCTATCATGGCGCCTAAATTATTCAGAAATATCTAAGCTATCGTGGCACCTAAATTATTCAGAAATATCTAAGCTATCATGCCGCCGAACTTATTCAGAAATATCTAAGCTACCGTGGCGCCTAAATTATTCAGAAATATCTAAGCTATCATGGCGCCTAAATTATTCAGAAATATCTAAGCTATCATGGCACCTAAATTATTCAGAAATAAGTAAGCTATCGTGGCGCCTAAATTATTTAGAAATATCTAAGCTATTATGGCGCCTAACTTATTCAGAAATATCTAAGCTATCATGGCACCTAAATTATTCAGATATATCTAAGCTATCATGGCTCCTAACTTATTCAGAAATATCTAAGCTATCATGGCGCCTAAATTATTCAGAAATATCTAAGCTATCGTGGCGCCTAACTTATTCAGAAATATTTAAGTTATTATGGCGCCAAACTTATTCAGAAATATCTAAGCTATCATGGCGCCTAACTTATTCAGAAATATCTAAGCTATCGTAGCACCTAAATTATTCAGAAATATCTAAGCTATCGTGGCACCTAAATTATTCAGAAATATCTAAGCTATTATGGCGCCTCAATTATGCAGAAATATCTAAGCTATCGTGGCGCCTAACTTATTCAGAAATGTCTAAGCTATTATGGCGCCTAACATATTCAGAAATATCTAAGTATCATGGGTGAATGCATGTGAATATCTGGTGCTAAAATTATCGGGTAGTGTAATGGATAATGTCTCCGAATTATTAATCGGATAAGCGAGTTCCAATTCCAGTTGGGTCCGTTGTATTCACTAATGCGCTAATAACCTTGAGAAAGGTAGGAATTCACATCTTCTCTCGCTATAGGTTAATTAGTAAAACTTGTGTCAGTATAGTGTTATCTCAAAAAAAATTCTTGTAATTTAAATATATTTTCTTGTTTTAAATATCATGGCAAAGGTTGATAAGCTGTAAAATGTGAATCAGTCAATCAATTAACCAAGAGCAACGAGTAAAAAAATGGGTAGTACGTGTAACTAGAAGATATAATAATGCAATCAAAATACTAACTTTACACACAAACATAAACAAAAGGTTTGGATAGAAAATCCCTTCGATACTAAAAAGAGCGATGACAGTGGAATTAAGAAGTCTAATTCTCCGTTTTCAGAAGAATATTTTCTTTTAGAAATATTCAACTGATAGTTTGGTTTGGTTTGATTTTGTTTTACGCTATATCAACCTCAATGGATTATAAAATGCCGACAAGTTTTTTAAGATAGGTTCATATGAAAAGAATATGTATTTGTAAGAAAGCAGTTTATAGTTTAGGTTTCATTGGCGTATTTTTTAAAGAAGGTTTTTGTCGATAGTCAAATCTATTACTGGTAAATATTTTTTTTCAAAATGTATTGCTGGTATTTTCACTATAACATCTATTTTTATACTTTCATAGTGTTTTGACCCCAGTTTGGGGATTAGCTATTTGCCCATAACCGGGAGTTTAACAGGTGCTACCAACCTGGGTCAAAGTAGACCTGGGAACAACAACAACGAAGACGTGGTTCTACGTTTCTTAACCCCGCCTTGCCGTTCAGAAGCCTTGCTGCCGGATGTAGTTTATCGTCACACCAAGGACGTCAACATAGATATTCAGTTCATGTATGCCGAATATTTTACGCAGCGTGTAGGATGTTTAATCGTCCATCTTCAGCTCGTTTTCCACAGGTGCAATATCGTAAGCCTATCGCTATTCTGCCACTAATTCCATGGTATAATTTCAGACGAGTTCCATTATGTAAAGCCAACTGTTCAGACCTTTACAGCTAGGACCCGACTTGCTAAGTCTAAAGGTTTCAATCATTCTCATTCTAAATATCTTTCATTGATTAGAAAGATTTTCCAGTCAGGCAGCTTCTTCCCAAGAATCGCTACTTTGTAGCACCAACTCCCCCGAGGTTGCTTTCTAGAGACCTACACGCTTAACCTCTTAAAATCTATGGAGAATCGTTAATTATACTCGACTCCCTCGAAATACGATAGTTTCACTAACCTCAATCATTAACTCTCTACCTTGAGTATCTTTCTGGCTATGTATTGGATTAATATTAGTGTAAAGTTAACGCAGGAACGGGCAATGAGGTTAGTTTACCACCTGATTTACTGTAGTGCATCAGTATCTTGTAACACGGAGAGGAGTTACACACTGTTTTGTAACTCTGCCTACCGTGAAAATCTACTTACGGACAAAGTATCTCACCTCGACGATTGTTTAGCTCAGGGAATCTAAAATAATTTCTCGAAAGTTGAGAATTATAAAATGTGAAAAATAGATAATATACAACATTAAAAGAGATCAGAGTTCGATTGCTGAATTTCAACAGGTATGACTCCTTCTTTTTTATCTTTACTAAATGTAAGATCAGACCAAAAACGGTGTTGGCATATTTGAGATCTTCTCTTTCCAGTCTTGAAAAAATCTTTTACGCAGCGTGTAGGATGTTTAATCGTCCATCTGCAGCTCGTTTCCAACAGGTGCAATATCGTAAGCCTATCGCTATTTTGTCAATGATTCCATGGTATAATTTCAGACGAGTTCCATTCTGTAGAGCCAATAGTTCAAACCTTTGCAGCTAAAGCCCTACTTGCTAAGTCTAAAGGTTTCAATCATTCTCATTCTAAATATCTTTCATTGGTAAGAAAGACTTTCTAATCAGGCAGCTTCTTCCCAAGAATCGCTACTTTGTAGCACCAACTCCCCCGAGGTTGCTTTCTAGAGAACTACACGCTTAGCCTCTTCAAATCTATGGACAATCGTTAATCATCCTAGACTCCCTCGAAATATCTACTTCCTTTTACGATAGTTTCACTAACCTCAGTCATTAACACTCTACCTTGAGTATCTTTCTGGCTATATATTGGATGAATATTACTGTAAAGTTAACGCAGGAACGGGCTATTCTACCACGAGAGATGTTGGTCACCTCCACATGATGTAATGATTAGCAAGCTTGTCTCGCTAGAACAATTACGACTGAGTAGTGGGTTCAATCCATACGCCCGGCCTTGTGCCAGGTCTAAGCTACGTTTAGACGTGGTGTAATGGTTGACAAGATTATCTCGCTAGATTACGACTCACTAGGTGATCCATACTGTTGGCCTTGTGCCACATCTCAACCAAGCTAAGAAAATCACCAGTAATCTTGTCTCGCTGGATCAATTACGACTAAGAAATGAGTTCGATCCTTACAATGTATGCTATAATTTCGGCCTTGGTCTCCATCAAAAGCTACGCTTAGAAACTCATAGGAGCACCTCAACGTGGTGCAAGTTTAGCAAGCTTGTCTCGCTGTTACAATTACGACTGCGTAGTGAGTTCGATCCTCACTGGGTGCTCCATACTTTCGGCCTTGTGTCACACAAACCATAGGACACCTCGACGTTCTGTAATGGTTAGCAAGCTTGTCTCGGTAAACTGGGTAGCGAGCTTCAGTTGTTGACCCATATTTTCGGCCTTGTGCCACATTTAAGCCAAGCACTGTAATGCTTAGCAATGTTGTTTTCCTGGATCAATTAAGACAGAACAGTGAGTTCGATCTGCAGTGGGTGCTCCCAAGTTTCGGCCTTGTGCCACATGTAAGCTAAGGTTTGAAAATTACGCTTAGAAAATCATAGAGCCTCCCCTCGATCGACGTGGTGTAATTGTTGGCAAAGCTTGTCTCGCTAGAACAATTGCGACTGAGCTGTGGGATCGATCCTCATACCTTAATACTGTGCCAAGCTTAGAAAATCACCAGGGCACTTCGACATGGTGTTAGCAATCTTGCCTCCGTGAGTTCGATCCTCACTGGTGCTCCAGATTTTCATGCTTGTGCCACGTCTAAGCTACAGTTAGAAAATTACCATTATGGAAGATGTACGAAGCCGGGAGACGAACACACCGACTTCGTGAAAGATCAGTGTCCAACATTAATAATAACTGGGAAGATAATTAACGATTAACATCTGCAAACTTAATAAGAAGCGAAGAACCAAATTTGCTATCATTTTTCTGACGTCAAGAAATTAATAACTATTACTGAGGTCTAAGGGAATTGCGTATTTTTCATCGGTTCTTGATTTCGAGTACTGGCGAAAGTTGGCTAAATGCATATTTTCAAGTGACATAAGCTGTTCCAACTTGGACAAATGTCCTCCTGTTTCGTGTTGTGTTCAATACATATGATTAAAAGAGTTCTTTTTTTAAAAAATAGACAGGAAAGTAAATTAGGAGATCGAATGTAGTTCACTGGAAATATTTGGTTCCATTAAAAAGAAATGCTGACTGAACATTCTACAAAATGAAGGACAGAAAGAAGTTAATGAGATGATTGACAAGGAGATAGTGTCGGCTAAAATGGAGGAAGATGAAAGAGCAAGACGAAAGCAGGAAAAATAATGTTAAATATTCAAAAATAAAGAAAAATATAGACGTAATTATAATGTAATAGAAAAGACACAGAAAAATGGACGAGGAAAAGAAAAGAGAGCTTCTGCTGTGGAAAGTCAGTGAGCGAGTGTCAGAGTTTGATAATGGCTTCCGTACGAGTAAGCACAAAAAATATCTTCTGAACATAGATAGAAAGAAAGAAAGAAAGAAAGAAAGATGGACGCTCATAGTATGAGAAATAAGAAATAAAAAGAAGATATGGCATCTTACAGTTTCGAAAATAAATTTAGAAAAGAAGAAAAATACGAATAAATAAATGGAATTTTAGCTTTAGGAAAGAATAAGAAATAATGAAAGAATATATTGTGATTTTAGAAAGAAAGAAAGAAAGAACGAAGGAATTACGAAAAAAAAAGAAAAAGAATTCTGAGAAAAAGAAAGAATTAGGAAAAAGAAAGAACGAATTACGAGAAGAAGAAGAAAGAAAGAATTAAGAAAAAAGAAAGAAAGAAAGAATTATGAAAAAAGAAAGAAAGAAAGAAAGAAAGAAAGAAAGAAAGAAAGAAAGAAAGAAAATCCGGAGGATGCCGACATAATTATGAAAAAAGAAAAAAAGAAACAATTATGAAAAAAGAAAGAAGGAAAGAATTATGAAAAAGAAAGAAAAATTACGAATGAAAGAAAGAAAGAATTATGAAAAAAAGAAGGAATTACGTAAAAAGAAAGAAGGAAAGAATTATGAAAAAAAAAGAATTCTGAAAAAAAGAAAGTAAGAATTATGAGAAGAAGAAAGAAAGAATTTTGAAACAAAGAAAGAACGAATTAGGAAAAAGGAATGAATTATGAAAATAAACAAAGAAAGATTTATGAAAAAGAAAGAAAAAAATTAAAAATAAAAGAAAGAAAGAATTACTAAAGAAAGAAAGTATTTTTAAAAAAGAAAGAAGGAATTATTAAAAAAGAAAAAAGAATGTTCACAATATGAAACATTAAATAATCCTATTTCAGTTAAGAAAAAGAAGGACAGGTACGAATATAGATGTATAGAAATATTACGAATGGAATTACAATGGAAAATTAAAAAGAATAAGAGAAAACCAAGTTGATAAATAGAGAAACAAAAATACGAATAAAAGAAGAAGATGGACTCTCAGGATAGGAAAAAAGAATAAGTAAAGAAAAAAGAAAGGGCATATTATGATTTCGGAAAAGAAAGAAAGAAAGACGAAAAAAGAAAGACGTACGCTCAAATTATGGAAAATTAAAAGGAACAGAAAATATAAATTATTTAATCTGGCTTCAGAGAAAAAGTGAGAAAGAAAAGAGGAAGGCAAATACGAATAAAGAAGAAAGGAAATATTAGGATTATGGCAATAACCTTGCAAGCAAGAAAGAAAGAAAAAAGAAGAAAGAAAGAAAGAAAGAAAGAAAGAAAGAAAGAAAGAAAGAAAGTAAATCCGGAGGATGCCGACATAATGAAAAATTAAAATAAGAGAAAACAAAGATGATATATTCCCAGCTTGAGAAATAAATTAAGATTGAAACAAAAATACAAATAAACAAAAAATGTATGCTCAGGATACGGAAAAAAGAACGAATAAAGAAGTAAGAAGATTATGGAAAACAAAGGAAGAAATACGAAAAAATAAAGGGTGACGTTAACAATATTCAAAATTACAAGATAGGAACAAAAAGGATAAAAGATATGATATATTGCAGTTTCTGATAGAAAGAAAGAAAGAAAGAAAGAAAGAAAGAAAGAAAGAAAGAAAGAAAAACGTAAATAAATAAGAAAGGATAAAAGGAAATATGATTTGAGAAAGAAAGAAAGAATGAATGAAAGAAAGGAAAACGTAAATAAATAAGAAAGGATAAAAGGAAATATGATTTGAGAAAGAAAGAAAGAAAGAAAGAAAGAAAGAAAGAAAGAAAGAAAGAAAGAAAGAAAGAAAGCATAAGACATATTGAGGCTTCAGAAAGAAAATAAGGAAAAAGAAAAAATACAAAGAGAAAAGAAAGAATGACGCTCGGGATACGAAAAAAAAAGAAACGAATAAAAAAGATATTACAATTATGGAAATGAATGACAGAAATTCGAAAAAGTAGAAAGAATGCTCATGGTTATGATATATTGCAGTTTTTGAAAGTCAGAAAGAGAAAAAAGAAAATATAAATAAATAAGAAAGAATAAAAGTAAACATGATTTGGGAAAGAAAGAAAAAAAAAAGAAAGAGAAACGTAAAAGATGTCAGCTCAAAGATAGGAAGAAAGAAGTAAAGAAAACGTTGCAGCAATAAATAAAGAATATTTTACAGCCGATATAACATCCCATAATTTTTTTATTTTTTTATTTTTTTCTCAATATGTTTTCTGCTTATTTGGATTCCTCAGTTCACAGTTTTCTTTTGTTGAAAGGTTTCTTTTCATTTTCCGTTGTTTAGTAAGCCATCTCCAAACTGGGTCTTCCCGAATCGGAACTATTACAAGTAGAGCAGAGCAAAAATTGCTTGTTTGTAATCAGCCAATGAATAAATAGTGATTGACAATTTCGCACGTAGAATTGCGATAGGCGAAAGAAAAAAAAGAAAAGAAACAGGGTGTGTAATAGAAAAAAAAATATCCGCGCGGGAAAACCTAAAAAAAATAATGCGTTAACAAAAATTATTACGCAAATCAAATGGTGCGGACATATAAATTTAAAAAAAAAAAGAGAATGAAAAACGCTGAAGATGTTTTGTTGCCTGCGCAGAGACATAAATACATACAGGCATAATAGCTGGCTACCGTATTTGAGGATACGCATCTACTAAGGAAGCTAGCAATCCCTGTTGTAAATGCCTGCTCCGGTACATCTGTGTTTGTTCAACACCCACAGAGTCTACATGTGGTTTATACTACGGACCTTACGGACCTTAGTGCAATCAAATCCTCGGTCACGATGACTTGGGACTAGCTAGTACAACCATCGACGGCTACCCATAGAGTTCCGTCAACCCAATTTCACTCACAAGTATTGGGTTAACTTTCTGGTATTGTTTTCAGGCACTTTCCACACTGGGGTCGTCTCGCCTAGACAGATAACTTCAAAAATTCATTTTCCTGAAAAATTGACCATGGTGAGATTTGAACGCGGCTCTCCTTGTCAGAAAGCGAACGATCTCACCACTCGGCCATGTGAACGAAAGAAATACATACATACATATTAGCTGGCCAATCGTATTCGAGCATACCCGTCTTATTAGGGCGGCTAGCCAATCCCTGTGGCAGAGGTTGCTCAGGCACATTTGTTTTTATTCAACACCCTCAGAGACCACCTGCGGTTTATACTGCAACTATGCTGAGCAGACCTTAGTTACAGTTTCTGGGAAAGAGCGTGTTATCTAACATGATCAACAATCTGAACAAGGCCAGAAGGCTCAAGTCCTCGGTCACGATGACTTCCTGCTAGCATAGCTATCGACAGCGCGTAAGGGTTCCGTCTACCCAATTTCACTCCACAAGACTTGTGTCCGCCCATGGTATGGTTTTCAGAAATTTCCAAATATATATATATATATATATATATATATATATATATATATATATATATATATATATACCATTTTAACCTCTTCTGTGAAATTTAATTGACTCTTTATTGTAGTTCTGTTTTAAATCTTACTTTCCTATCTCCTGTCCTTCCCTAACCCTTTATATTAACGCTTTTCTGTTCTCTCCTTCATAATGTAATATATATATATATATATATATATATATATATATATATATATATATATATATATATATATATATATATATTGTTATTGGATCTTACCCATAATAATAATAATGGACTATTCCATACTTAATAAAACTGCGCCTCAGGAGTAGTTCAAGTCGAGTCAGTAGTTAAAGTCGAGTGAAGAGTCGCGTTCATTCAATTACTGCAAGACATTTGAATAGTGATACTGGTCGAGACTACATTGTTCTCTCTACTAAACCTGATTGTTCATACTAACACTTCTACTTCTCTGTATATATTCCTGTTTGTAATATATCTGTGTTATTCCATACCTGTGTTCGACCATAACATATATATATATATATATATATATATGTGTGTGTGTGTGTGTGTGTGTGTGTTTCTCTCTCTAGAATATCTTGAATTCATTTCATAGAATGTAGCCGCTCTAATGAGTTGAATATGCTTATATTCATCGAAATAAATTTATTACAGACGATGGATTTTTAAGATTTTTTTCCTAATTATTCTTATAATTTGCTCTGTATCATACATTGAGATCTCATCTGAACTGAAAAGTCCTCTTTGGAATAAACCCTACTAATTACATTTTGGTATCATATATAAAGAGAGAGTTTGTCTGACGATCGCAGAGGCGTGAAACCTCGGCTCATAAACTCACATTAATACAACTAAGTATGTTAGCTCTATCACCGATATTGAGCGCTTTCCAATAACTATCCCACATATGTAATATATAAATAATATATATAGAAATTATATACATATATATGGTGGACTCTCCTATCCTGAACGATAAATAAGGGTCAGCATAGGATGGTGCCTTTCGTTTTACACATATGCATGCTAGTCGGGGCTACTGTGGAAAAAATTAGATAAGGAAAAGACATATTTAATTTGTGCTTTCTTAAGTGTGATACAAGCCCAGCCTTGTCGTGGGCGACAAAGCCACACTGACAGATGATATTTGTTAAAGCAGGATTTTGATGGTTTCTCTGCTTCAGATCTTGACAAAGCTGATCACGGTACTTAAGTCTAGTAGCTTCAAAACCCTTTAACTTATCGAAACATGTTTTGCGCTACTCCTTTCGGTTTGATACTTGGGCTTCCCAGGTTTTCAGATCAAATTTGAGACGTTTCAAATTCGCCTTTGTACCGTAAGAGTTGAGGTCCACATCCAGCTAATGCTCTGCGGTGGAGCAGCTAAGGATAAAAAAGCAGATGTGGCTCTTGGGATACTGTTCCGATGAGTACGCTGCGCAACTGAGTAAGTAGCGGTGCTATATCGAGTCTAGTTCGTGTCTTCTTCGTCACCGATGTGGCACAGTTAGTATGACGTTTCCGTTGTATCGAAACGGTCCGGATTTGATCGATTCTCGGTAGTGGATGCCCACTGCTGATGAAACCCAGAAATAGAACGAAACAACCGTCCAGTGCTTTCTGATGAGGATTATTCTAGGCTCGACAAATTTATATATATATATATATATATATATATATATATATATATATATATATATATATATATATATATATAAAGTGATATCAATATCAATAAGCAGCGGCAGTCTGTTCTATACTTGAACGTAATTTTCAGACAACCTGTGGTGTGTTTTTGACTTGACTATTTATATATGCACATTTTCTCTTTTTTTTATGCGACATTAAATTACGTCACTTAGTGTTCTCCATAATTTACCTGCACTTTTCAGTTAACCAGATTAATATTTTTTAGCGTCTCTAAAATTAAAAATATATTAAAACGTATCAATTTTGCTTTTGTTCATAAATACTCCTTACATTTGCCTTGATAAAGTCCTTCAGGAGACGAAACGCATCGACTAAGATAAGTTTTCCTTATGTCTTTATTCATATTGTCCTTTTACACTACAGATATATTTTAGTTCTATCTTAAATTTCACACACACACACACACACACATATATATATATATATATATATATATATATATATATATATATATATATTTAAATAACGAAAATCTTGGTAATCCGTATGGATAATCCCAAGGAGGATGAAATCCTGAGAGCTCAATGTTAAGTCAGAGCGAATAATTTAATTTAAAGAAAAACAGACCACTTTAAGGCTCCATTTGTTATAATATATTTCACCAGAGATTTTATTTTTCTCTGGATCTTCAGACTTCACTTTAAAGGTGAAAAATGAATTTAAAATTTACACTTTTGAAGGACGGTATTAAGCTTATATAAGGTGACATAGAGGGTGGTGATGAATAGTGTGTGAAACATGGTCAAGTTTAGAGATGGAAGGGAGAGTTTTAAAATTTATTTTTATTTTTCTTACAATACCTAATATTGAAGAAGAGAGGGTAAGTAATATATACATATATATATATATATATATATATATATATATATATATATATATATATATATGTGTGTGTGTGTGTTTTGTTTGTGTGTGTGTGTTTGTGTGTGTGTGTGTGTGTGTGTGTGTGTGTGTGTGTGTGTGTGTGTGTGTGCCTGTGGATGTTTACTCGTCGGCGTCTTTTTTTTTTTGAATAGGCAACAAAAGGTTTCCATTTTTTTCTCTCGTTTATGGAGTTTGTTTCTTTTTTCTTATAGTTTCCTTCCTAAAATATGCCTACAGATACTCCTCATTCACACATACACACATATATCAGTAAAAAGTTCTACATTTTGTTACATTTTTCTTCATTTCATTTTACCTCATCATATATATATATATATATATATATATATATATATATATATATATATATATATATATATGAATATATATCTTCCATTTTCTTAGGCATTCTTTTAATGTTCACGTTTTTTCTTCTGTTTTTTTTGTTTTTTGTTTTTTTTTTATTCCAGGACCATTTGTTCCTTTTCCTTCATCTTTATTCATTTTTACTACTTCTTTTTTTTCTTTACTCATTCGACTTCCGGTTAATATCATTCCTTTATTCCTCTTTATAGTCCTCCTTGTCAGCTCTATTGTTGCTGCCTATGCTAGAATAAAATTGCATACAAAATATCAGACAACCTCAAAACTAGCATATATTTACACATTACACGTTATTCAGTGTATTTTCACCAAGGAACGGTGTTTTGCCGCGTTCTTTTCCTTCTATTCAGTGTCGGGAAGGTATTATTACATATGCAATAGATGAAATTCGATGTGTGCGAATATGGGTAATGTTTGGGGCGAGGAAAAACGAAGCCAAAGAGAAAAAGTAAAACGCTTAAAGAGAGGTGGCAAAAAAAATTCGGAACTAATTTCGTGAACAGAATAAGTTAGAAAACGTTTCTTCGTCGAACAACAAACGAGGTAATGTTCGGTTTGGGCAAAACCATATCACTACGCGTCAATATTATTTGCTGTTTTTTTTTTTTTGAAACGTTGTCATTTTCGTAATTTTCCTCGATCAATTGAATAGATCATTTATTACGAAAGGAAACAGAACTTGTACTTTTATTTATGTTTGAATACGCACACACAAATATAATATATATATATATATATATATATATATATATATATATATATATATATATATATATGCACAGTGAGTGATTGTGTAAATAAAAGACTGATCAATGTATAGTAACATAGCTAAAATTTATACTAATATATATATATATATATATATATATATATATATATATATATATATATGTTCAGCGTTTGGTACAACTGTCAGACACAAATAGAAAACTGACAGTTGTAAAATTTAAATATTAATATTTATAACCTACTTCTAAGATAGTGGAGCCGTCCATTTACTTATGGAATATACATAGACATATACATGCATATATATATATATATATATATATATATATATATATATATATATATATATATATATATATATATTATGCATTATTTAAGCGTTTCACCCCAAGCAAGGCGGGAAACCACTAGGACGCAAGGGGTTACAGAAGATTTGGAGCAAGATCAGATAGGAGTGATAGAGGAAAGGATGAGGAGAAGGATAATGGATAAATCAAGACAACTGGAGATGTCGATTGACATTACATTTGAATAGTTGGAGATTATAGCTCTCAGGGAAACTGGAATAGGGAAGGGAGTTCCACAGGCGAGAGGTGCGAGATATGAAGCTATTGGAGTAGAAGAGGCGGCTACATTTAATAGTTTCAACAGTGAAAGTGTGAGAGTGGGATGCCAGCCTCGTAAGGGCGCTTGAATTCATGAATTCTGAGAACCAGCGAAGTATTTGTAAAAAAGACAGAGAGAGGCGACGGCGCGTCTGTGAGAAAGTGACTGTAGACGAGATGTCAGAGCAGGGCCAATTATATTGCATATCCGCCTCTGGAGCCTATCAAGAACCCCGAGGCAAACAGAAGGGGCTCCAGACCATATATGGCAGCAATACTCCATGCAAGGACGAATTGTTGATTTGTAGATCTGAAGGATCGATTCCTGGGAGAAAAAATTTCCTGGCGCGGCACAGGGAGCCAACTTTCCTTGCTGTGGACGAAGCATTTGACTCAATGTATTTATTCCATCACAGGTCTGCTGTCAACGTGAGACCGAGCAGCCGCATTGAGGTGCTCTCGAGAAGTTGAGCCTCAGACATTCTAATGGAGGGCAGGGAAGGATCTCTGTGGTGATTAATAGAGAGCAGTTTTGATTTGAGGCATTAAAGTTGACCAGCCAATTCCTGCTCAAGTTCACGACCGATTGGAGGTCCTTTTCGAGACGCACGGCCAGGTTAGTTTTGTCAGCGACACTAGATTTGTTTTTGAGGCAGGAGTAAATTGTAGTGATAAGGAATAGAGTAGGGCCCAGGATGGATCCTTGAGGAACACCTGCGTTCGTGGAATAGGAACTGGAGGAGAATCCGTTGAGAACAACCTTCAATATTTGTGTGTGTATATATATATATATATATATATATATATATATATATATATATATATATATATATATATATATATATATATGCTGTGTCTATATAAATAACGTAAAACAATAAAGTACATTAAAATACTTGTCGGTCTAAGTCCATTTCATAATATATGATGTCATTTGTTTACGTTAAGATACGCTTCGAGCAGATATGGACGTTCGAAAGAAATCATGCGAAATTTGTAGTTAAAAACAGTAAATCGACCTTGATAACCAGACGCTTCCTTCCTAGCTAAACTGGTATAGCAAATCAGGCTATATAACTGCTCCGTGTAGGATACAGGCTCGATTCCTGTCGAAGGACGCATATTTTCTATGAAATTTCTCAGACATTCAGACCGGTAAATGTTGTTAATACTGTTTATTATAAACAGACCATTTATTTAAATATTTTTGTCTATATAAATAACGTAGAACAATAATATATACATATATATATAATACAAAATGAATTAAAAACATACTCTTACATACTGAATGTTCGTGAAATCACATTCTCGAACATTCAGGCTGGTAGACGAAAATAAATAAATATAATATTTAATAAATAAATGCGTCGTCTACTCAAATACGAGTATCTATTAAAAATAACGTTTAAAGTGATAAAAAACTATCGCATTAATAAAAAATCAATTCTAGAAACATATATAGACCTAAATAACCCCCCCGCCCTCTAAAATGGCTAAATTCCATATCAACTGGAACAAATTTCTGAAATTTCTATGTGCAGGATCTCAGATATTGGTACCCACTCATGTGAAACTTAAAACCCTAAAATCATACCTTCCTAAAACTACGATATGACTTTCAATTAACAACTTTGTATCTTCTTGAAATGTAAAGTTATGAAGTTCCAAAGTTGACAAACTATTTTGAAATCAGCCAAAATTGACACCAAATTTCAAGAGGCCATAACTTCTGAACTAAGAGCTTAAGAAAACTAAAATTTTAGGCGTTTTAGTTTCTCATAGGTGAGTACAACATACTAAATTTTCATCAGAATCTGAAATGGTGCCTATGTCACCACTGGCTGAGTTTTCATAGAATCACCCATATATATTTCTTTTTGCAATAAACATCATATCTAGTGGCTACAAAAGTTTGAGTAGACATCCCTACCCACTTACTGGCCGAAAAAACAAAGGTCTTATTAAAGAAAACGTGACTAAAACTGTTTAATAAAAAGGGGGATGCCAACTCATTTTACCTCATATATATATATGGCAAGGCTGGTCCTACCTATGAAGGTCTGAACTGATGGAACGAAGGAACGTAATGTTAGACATTTTCATGACAGTCGTCTTCGAGTATAGAATCCAGAGGTTGGCAGTGAATATTTCGGAGACAGTAGGAAAGCGTAGTTCAGGTTCGCAGTGGATATCGCAGCAAAGTAGCAGAGCGTAGTTCTTCCGTCTGTCATGTTCGCCGGACAAGTTGCATCTGGTCCTTCCGGTGAGAAAGATGGCCGCCTTTATACACGACGGATACAGTGTTGTGCGGCTTCTGATTGGTCAACATTCTATTGGTCGACTATAAAGGGAAATAAGTCATTTTGACTCGCTCACTAGTTATATGTAGTATATACACAAAAAACCGTAACACGTAACTCATCTAAACATCTGCCATAGTAATCATGATAGAGTAGTGAGAGGCTATCAATGTTTTGTTTGCAAGATATGTGTTGCAGGGTGGAGTATAATTTACCGCCCACAAGTATGTGCAATCGCTTTTGAGCACCGTAAGTACTGAATATTTGAAGTGGAATCGGCTTACCAAATTGTTATAACCTAGAAAAGGTTACTGAATGAGGAATAACCAAAACGGAGTTTGGAAATGAAATTTTAATCTTCATAACATCAACAAAATACAATACTCGCCAGCGGCGTGAAGTAGGTAAACCACTTCTAGTGGTGGACTACTTAGACAGTATATTACCCCCCCCACTTACAATAGTGGCCGACGTATTTATGACGATTGGGACATATCCATTACTGTACGGTATACAACACAAGTTCAAATTCCGGCCGTGTTCACTGCATTCACTTTCACACAAAGGGAAATTATTAATGCATCTCTTCTCTCTATATATTAAATATCAGCTTGGCGCAAAAATAATGTCCTATTTCAAGGTTATGTTAAAAATGAAAAAAGCCCATGATTATAAAAATATTTATTCGTTAACATAACCCCTTCTTGCTTTCTAGAACGCCATTCCATTTGTCAACAAGCTTATAAATGCCACGCCTATAAAGTTCCTTTGGTTTTGAAGCAAAATATGAATCCAACTCATTTTCAACCTCTTCTCTTGATGTCAAACTAAGACCATCCAAATGATTCTGTAGTCCCGAAACAGGTGATAATCAGAAGGAGGTGGATGAAGCAATATTTCCTAACCAAGCTCTTCTAAAAGATTTTTAGTCAGCTGAGCTGTGTGAGGACGAGTATTTTCGTGATGGATGATTACACCCTTTCTGTTTACTAAGGGAAGTCGCTTTTGGTTCAATGCTGTTTTTAAACGACGGATTTGATCACAGTACAGATTAGCTGTAATTGTTTGATTGTTGTTTAATAGTTCGCCATGTAAAATTCCTTCAATATCACAACATACACTCAACATGATCTTGTTTGGATGAAGTTCTCCTCTTGATTTTTGAACTGATCTTCCTCCTCGAATGATCCACGATCGGCGGCGTTTAACATTATCGTAAAGGATCCACTTCTCATCACCTGACACAAGCCTATATAAAAATGAGGCCTGTCGGTGTCGTGAAAGCAATGAATCACAAGAAATACTCTACTGCAGATTCTGTGAAGACAGTTCGTGTGGGACTTATTTCTCGACCACTGAAACCTTTCCGATTCTTTTTAATTGGTGTGTCACGGTTGCATTAATTTTTTTGCAAGTTCCCTAGAGGTAATGGTGGGATTGTCTGTGACAACAGGTTCCAACTCTTCGAGATCATTTTTTTTTCTTTGCTCGTTTTTCAAATTGAAATCTCTACTAAGAAAACAGGAAAACCACCTCCTGCAACTTATTTCATTCGTTGCATCATCTCCATAAGCGCTCTGAATAGATTTTGCTGCACTTGCATTGGCACCTTTATGAAACTCATATAGTAAGATATGTCGAATGCGATCTTTAGATGGGACGAACATGGGTGCGGATATTTGGGAAGATAATGAAAAATATTTTTATAATCTGAAAGAGAAAGGTATAAAATACGTATTGTGACATTCCTTAACTATAACGAGAAGCACAAATTTTATAAATACTATCTAAAATCATCTTCTCAAAAATCGGGTATTACTTTTGCACCAAAATGATAGTTTAGTGGCATAAAGAAAAGTTTTTAGACAGGAAAAATAAACTAGATCCAATTTCAAAATTTAATTACGTAATCCCTACTCAACATAAATAAACAGTATTTGGAACTAGTATAGATTAAGTCCTCCATTTGCTAGTTTCAGTGCTTGTATTCGATTTTTTATGGATTTGATCAAGTTATCAACAATCGTCTAACCCATATTTTGCCAGACCTTTAGCAATGTTTCATTAAGGGTTGCCAGTGACGGGATTTTAGTTGCACGCTTTCGAAAAGTTTTCGGTCAAGATTCTCCCAAATGTGCTCTATTGGACTTTGGGCTACCCATGGCACTGACTTGATTCCTTGCGATTACTTCCAGGCCTTTGCTACTTGGCTCGTATGACATGGAGCTCCATCTTCTTGAAAAAGGTAGACATTTTTGTCAGTCTGATTGGTTTCAAATGAGAGTACTCCTTTCTCTAATATTTGACAGTATTTTGGACCATTCAGCAAGAATCAGCTCAGATTTTCCTTCAAATCAGAGAGCACTCCACACCATTACTCTAATCCCTCCATGTTTTACGGTCGCCTCCAAACATTCAGTGTTCCAAGTCTCATTCTGATTTCTCCAAACATAAACCTGTCACGATTTCGAATACTGGCAGAATTTACTTTCATTTGACCAAATTATAGACTGCCAAAATTTATAATCTTTCCCCTCGAATTCTCTCGCCCAGTCCATACGCCTGTTCCTGTTAACCTCGGGAATCAAAGGCTTTTTTCTTGCAACTCTCCTTTGATAGCCTAACTCTTTCAGAGTCTTTCTCACCGCATATGGCGATATTTCCATGCTGTTAGTGACATCTTTGACTGACGACAGTTTCTGATGACTTCCCTATTCAGTGCCCTTTTCGTTCGCTCAGACACGATGCTTGGTCTTCTTGAACGTTGTTCCACACGACAATGGCCTTCTTCATTAAATTTCTTGAAATATTATTAACCATTTGATGATTAAACTGGAAAAACTTAGTTATTTTTCTATTTGACTTGCCACACTGATGCCATCCTATTATTTGCCCTTGTTGAAATTCACTAATTTCCTTACTTCCACGAACTGTCATTGCAAAATATAAGTCACTTATCGTTCATTATAGATTTGAGTAGCTTGATACTAATACGGTATTGTCTGAAAAAAAAAGAAGAGACGTTATTACACAAGCTAAAATTGCTTTATTCAAGGGCAGCTAAAAACTTATCATAACCCACTGTAAGCTACACTGGGTGTACTCTACGAAAAGGGCAACTCTGAACTCAAAAATGGTTGGACTAAGGGCTAACAAAACCCTACTTGCAACAAAACTTAGCATGATGAGACTGTGGCTCGATACTCCACAGATGAGTTTAATGACATTAAAGAGAAAGGAGGAAGGGTTTAACTAACATTTCCACAAAGAGATCATTTTTCAAGATCAAGTTCAAGAGACCATTTTTAGTAGGTATATTCAACTTGCGTGATTTCTCTTATATGTATATTTCCAACCTTTGGAACGTGCTTGTATATATACATATATGCTTTCATCTCTCTCTCTCTCTCTCTCTCTCTCTCTCTCTCTTCTCTCATTCTCTCATTCTTTCTCTCTCACTCACACGCATACTCACATATACCACTTTTTCAAATTCTTACTTGCCACTTTCTCTCCAATCTCTCTCACACCCATATTCCTTCTTAATTTTTTTTATCTTTTCTCTCCGTCTCATTTTTGCTCAATTCTCTCACGCTTTCATACGACTTTTTATTTCTCTTGTATATTTCACATCTCCACTTCAATTTTACCCTCTCTCTCTCTCTTTCTCTCTCTCTGCCCTCACCCTCTCTTTTTAAACCTATACCTCCCCCCTCTCTCTTTCAATTTTTCTCGTCTTTCCTTCCTTTTACCACATTCTCTAATACTCTCTCATCACTCTCGCCTCCTCTCTGATATATATCCCTTCTCACGCACCTTTCCCACTTTCACTCAACCCCCTCGAGTCCATACGTCACATTCAATTTCTCTTATCTCTTTTAGTTCTCTATGGCTACTCTCTCTCCTCCCTCACTCTCCCACTCTCTCTTTAGGCACAATCTCCCTCTCTCTCTCTCTCTCTCCTTTTCAACCTCTATATCCCCCCTCTCTCTCTCTCTCTCTCTCTCTCTTCTTTTCTCTTTCTTTCCTCTTTTCATCCCTTTTGCTATCTCAACGTCCATATCCCTGTTTCCGGTCGTCTCTCTTCCAAAGCCTTCCCCACTTCCCCCCCACCCCTAATGATCACTGGTATTTTATCGACTTGCAGATCGTAGTAGTGAGGATCGTGCATGCAGTTTCATTCGAAATTGTACATCATGGGTCAACCTCCGTACAAGACTTCGACTCTTTGGAAACGTTTCTCTGAAGAGAACCGACGCTCGAAGCCAACGCTTTGATATTTTCTTTTTGATCCTGCCTATCTACTTACCTATTTATCTACACACTATTCTTTTTTTATTTACTCTTCAGTTCTTTCTCTATATTCAACTTCCTAAGGCACCCTCAGAAAATCTCACATTAAACACGGAGAAAGCTTTATATATATATATATATATATATATATATATACATCCCAGTCAGATGATATATAACCATTGATCTTTTCCCACTGCTTGACTCAGCATCTGTAGCTGCCCGATACTATCTATCTATCTATCTATCTATCTATCTATCTATCTATCTCTGTTCATTCATATCTGTCTATCTGAGTCAGTTCATTGTCTATTTATTTCAGTCCATTCATATCTATGTTCATTTTTATCTAAGTATGTTTCTCTCTCTCTCTTTCTCTCTCTCTATCTCTCTCTCTATATATATATATATATATATATATATATATATATATATATATGAATCTCTTCATATTTATCTCAGTCCATTCATATATTGTCTCTGTGAGTCTATTCATCTATCTATCTATCTATCTATCTATCTATCTATCTCAGTCCATTCATATATTGTCTCTGTGAGTCTATTCATATCTATCTATCTATCTATCTATCTATCTATCTATCTATCTATCTCAGTCCATTCATATATTGTCTCTGTGAGTCTATTCATATCTATCTATCTATCTCAGTCCATTCATTCTATCTATCAATTTTAGCATGTTCCCCTCTTTTTCCCTATCTCAGTCTATTCGTTATCTGTCTATATTTTTATCTATCTCTGTTTATTGCCTATCTCAATCACTTCATATAGTAATGAAGAGATCGATTAATAACATCGATAACAATCAAGAACAACAATGCAAATAAATCGAAATGAGTCAAATTATATTCATAAATATTTGTCGCAAAAATCAACCAAAATTATTTTTTAAAATTTGGCCAGAGCGTATCTTGATCGAAACGGTCTGTGCAGGACCAATGCTTGCTAACTAGGAATTATCAAGCACATATACTAAAATATTGTGTCAGCCCAAAATGCAGATTCTGTGATAAATATCCAGAAACGATTGATCATCTTGTATCAGGTTGCACGGTGTTGGCACCCACTGAATATAAAACCCGACATGACATAGTGGGCCAATATCTGCACTGGAAAATCTGCAACTTCTACGGGAAGAAAACTGAAAGAAACTGGTATGAACACCACCCAGACCCGGTTACGGTGATAAGACCTGTTACAATTCTATGGGACTACACAATACACACTGACAGAAAAATCAAGGCCAAGACCACAAACAAAAACGGTGCCTCCTTATTGATATGGCAGTCCCTGCTGACTGCAATGTATCTTTGAAGATATTCAAAAAGTTGTCAAAGTACAAGGACCTTGAAATAGAAATCTCGAAAATGTGGCATATGGGAACATCAATAATCCCTGTTGTAGTTGGAGCCCTAGGACTGGTTGGAAAAGATTGCAGTAGACTAATTGAAGGGATTCCTGGAAGTCCATGCCTCAAGGAGATACAAAAAATTGTTCTGACAAGTACAGCCCACACCTTACGAATTGCTTTATCTATGTAATTTAATTTTTTTTTTTTTTTGTCGGTGGAAAGTGTCATGACGCCATTTCTAACCTTAGGTCCCTGGGCCACGGAAAGAAATGAACCCAGAAATCAAAAGAAATAAAAATAACAATAATAATAATAATAATAATTAAGAAGAGAAATTAAATAAAAGACACATTGTTTAACATTATTTCGAAAGTATGTCTTCTTCAAGAACGATGTAATATCAACGAACACCTTAAGGTTCTGAAAAAAATAATCAGAATCCATCGTCACTTAAAACGCATGAAGGTAGTTTACATATGCAAACTGTTAACGTCCCACCCAGGGAAATTGAACAAAATGACAGAATTTTTAATAAGATTTATACTAAACTATTTGATTAATTGCTCTTTATAACTGATCACCGATCTGTCAGCTGGGGTCTCAGAATACGCCTACTGTGCCTCTACAGAAAGGTAAGACCCCTAACCCCCAGGAAGGCGTCCTGGTTATGATGATAAACTACATCCACGTCCTGGGTAAGACGATAAACTACATCTGGCAGCAAGGCCTCTGATCAGTAGATTTTGAGGAGCGAGGAACCACTTCTTAATCGATGTTGTTCCCAGCACCACCCTGATCAGGGGTCGACAAATAGTTAACCCCCAAACTGGTGTCAAAAAGCTATGAACGTATGAAAATAGATTTTAATACCAGCAATACATTTTTGAAAAAAAAATTACCAACAAAAAAAATCGTGTCGGTATTAAATAACCCATTGAGGTGTTGATATGCCGTAAAACAAACCAAACATTACTAACTGATCATCTAACCTAAAATTTTAAGATGAGTACGATCGACATCATATTACTTCAGGTTTCAGTTGAATTCCATTCAGGCTGATGGTATTTCATTCATTTTGTCGCGTTGATTAACACTACAATCGTTTTTCTCAACACAAGCAACATTCATATAAAAAGTTGTATTTTTATATTTTATTATTCTTCTATAAAATTATTATTATTATTGTATATATGGGCATGTGGCCTAGTGGTTAGAACATTCTGACCATGAGACCTGGGCTTGAATCTCACTATGGTCGATTTGTCAGGAAGGAGACTTTCTGATGTTATTGGACTGGAGAGGTCGATCCCAACTCGCGGCACCTTTGGAAAGTGCCTGAAAAACCATACCACGCCTTCTGAGTGAAACTGTAGACGGAACCCTTGGGGTCCGTCAATAGCCGTGCTAACACAAAGTCATAAGTCATCGTGACCGAAGGCTCGAGCGTGCTGGCCTTGTTCAAATTGATGATCACGCTAGATAACAGGCTCTTTCTCAGAAACTGTAACTAAGGTCTGTTCAGCATAGTTGATGTATAAACCACAGGTGGGTGCTGAATAAACGCAAATGCCCCATGAGCAAGCGTCTGCAATAGGGATTGGCTAGTAGACTGGTATTCTTGAATACAAGTGGCCAGCTTTTAGATAAACACACAGTGACTGAGAGAACTCGATTCGATTTACTGTAGAGTCTTGGATTATTAGATGTAATAGTCAGTTTACAAACCCACACTTCCTCCGAAAATAACCGAAATAATATATATATATATATATATATATATATATATATATATATATATATATATATATATATATATATCTTAGTAAACCTGAAAGCCAAACTTCGAAGGTAACCATGGCATTTCTGGGGTATTATATGTAAATACTAAGAAAGAAATACTTCAATATGTTTACTTTGCACATCTTCCTGTCAAGCGATGTCCATCAACACAAAATAAAATATTCATTAATTATACGCGTATACACAAAATACTTTTAAATTTAAAACATGTTTTTACAGATGTAATATAGAATATATAGAATATTTCAAGATATATGAGTAGCGTTAATAATTCCCAAAATAGACAGTTTGTGCAGCGGTCTTAAATGCATTCAATCCCAAACAAAGCATTTACCCAATGAAGTGTCGCGCACGCCTACATAATCTCGAATCTTGACAATGCCCAGAAAATCTGTACTCGGGGTGTATGATGAAATTTATTTGGCTTGAGAAATATTGTGTCATCCGTGATTAGATCAGATTTTCATCAAACCCAGACACTACTGTCTCGACTGTCGATTAGTTGTACTACGGTCAGTGTCTGCGATGGACGTTATTCCAAGGAAGCGTACGAAAATTTGTAACGCTTCACGAACACACTGGGAAGCCTTACCAGTGAGCAAATCAAAGTACTATAGACTGGACCGGAAACTCTCCTGAGTTAAATCCAATCGTCGATCTGTGGTTAATCTGCAAGGAACGACTTCGTGGAATCTACATACGAAGTACTAACATGTGCAATGGGTCATGTTTCATTGGAAAAATACGAAAAAAAAAGAGTAAAAAATAAAGGAATTATTTGTTTTGTTTCAATTAATTTGGACAAGGGTGTATGATCCTTACGCTGCTTATTGATGGCTGTCGTTTTTAATTGACAACCTGCTTGAAAGCGCTTAATCACTAACATTCAGAAAATATCTATATTCACTGGACGGTAACTTCTTTTTAATCAATCTAAGTGTATATGTGTGTGTGTAGAATGTCTATAGAGCTCGGCGAAAATGTAGCGAAATTTTACAATAATTTTGTATTTGGTTGGATTTTTATATCAAATGGCTACTTAGTGTGAAAGACAATGAAAAATTTTTTTAGAAGGAACCAGAACCCCAATTATAAACAGAAAATATGAGAAAGACCCCTACTCCTGTTCAGAAGATCGAGGTGGGTTATTAACTAGACGATTAGCAAAACTTTATAGGACTCTTATATACGAATAATCTGTTATATAGGAATAAAGTGTCGCTGCCGACACTTGATTTTGAACATAGATCGCCAGTGAGCAAACACAGACGATCCCATTAAAGATATTTTACTGGTGTTCTTCGAGGTTTTTATAATATTGGACTCTCCTTTGAATAATAAGAATCTCTTCAGTTGGAAGTAGAAATGATGATCCTTCTTGCGGTTGTGATCTCCTGGTCCCGTTTTCCTTTCTACTGCTCTCTCTTTTTTTAAATTTATTCACCTTTCTCTTGATGGCTCTTGAATAAACTTTCAAGAAGCCACAGTATGAATGTTGGTATTATTACTGATAGCCTGAATGATTTTTTTTTCCTCTCAAAATTTCTCAGATGGGAAAGCATAGTGGAGCTGGCACTAAACGAATTAAAACCTTTCTATTTCTAGTAGAATAACCCAAAATGTTTTGCAGTGATTCTTGAGACAAATGACGACAAGATATCTAAATGTCTTCTCTGAAAACCTAGAAGAAAGAAACTCAATATTTAGCGTTTTTTTAGATATTAAACATTTTGTGGAATGGACAATTATCCCATGCTGCTACACGATATGGACAATTTTCCTGTTACACTCGGCATATATATATATATATATATATATATATATATATATATAGAGAGAGAGAGAGAGATAGAGAGAGAATAAACACTGAGATAGATAGATAGATAGATACTGAAATAAATAGATAGATAGATAGATAGATAGATAGCTAGATAGATAGATACTAATAAACACTGAGATAGATAGATAGATATAGATAGATAGATAGATAGATAGATAATAAAAACACTGAGATAGATAGATAGATAGATAGATAGATAGATAGATACTAATAAACTGAGATAGATAGATAGATAGATAGATAGATAGATAGATAGATAGATAGATAGATAGATAGATAGATACTAATAAACACTGACATAGATAGATAGATAGATAGATAGATAGATAGATAGATAGATAGATACTAATAAACACCGAGAGAGATAGATAGATAGATAGATAGATAGATAGATAGATAGATAGATAGATAGATAGATAGTAATAAATACTGACATAGATAGATAGATAGATAGATAGATAGATAGAGTGCGTTTTTGTGCGCGCGTATCTACCTGTGTTGGCAGCAATCACACCGCTTTCCA
>CAHIKZ030000066.1:442500-477500 GCA_903632075.3 Acanthosepion pharaonis | reverse complement strand
AAACTACCAAGCGTTCCAGACATTGGTTGTCTCCTCAAGATGCTGTCCCTCACACCGCAAGACTGCCTATGCACCGACGCAAGATTATGCTTTGTGTCTGTTGGACAGGTCGTCAAGTGGTTCATTATGAACTGCTACCAACGGGCCAAACGGTCACTGGAGACCTGTACTCGCAGCAATTGAAAGGTGTGCAACAGGCATTGCGCCAGAAGGAACCAGCACTGGTGAATCGCAAAGGTGTGTTTTGCCTCCATGACAACACCAGGCCGCATGTCGCGTGAGTGGTCAGGGATACCATACAGCAACTTGGGTGAGAGACTTTGTGCCATCAACCTTATTCACCTGACTTTGCGCCATCCGATTACCACCTCTTCCACTCCCTGGATAATCATCTTCGTGGGAAATCCTTCACCAATGAAGCAAACTTGCGCAAAGCCCTCACGGAGTTCTTTGCCTCAAAACCTCCAGAGTTCTACCGCAAGGGCATTGAACAGCTGGAGACACGTTGGCAGAAAGTGCTGGATGCCGATGGCGATTACTTCGAAGACTAAATATAAGTTATACATACTGTGAGACGTTTTCTTTTTTTCCTTTAAAAACGGACAGAACTTTTTTGGTTACCTCGTATAAAAATGTGAGGAACATTTTGGACGTTGTAGTGTAAGAGTGTGTATGTAAAGAAACGCTTGTATGTTGGGCAGTAAAGTTAACTCATCTAAGTGTATATGTGTGTGTGAAGAATGTCTATAGAGCTCGGCGAAAATGTAGCGAAATTTTACAATAATTTTGTATTTGGTTGGATTTTTATATCCTCGTGTATGTGTAGGAAGAATATCTGTTGTCGTTACCTCTCTGGGGGTCGGTCTGAATTGTAATTTAAAATAAAATATTGTAATAATCCTGTTATGGTCGGATTTATCATTAAAGAATTTCTCTACGTATTTTTAAAATGTATTTGTATATTGTTATGGTCCGGTTCCTTGTACCACGGTGATAGTCAAAGGTAGAATTAATAAAGAAGAACTCGAACACAGGTATGGAATAACACAGATATATTACAAACAGGAATATATACAGAGAAGTAGAAAGTGTCAGTATGAACAATCAGGTTTAGTAGAGAGAACAATGTAGTCTCGACCAGTATCACTATTCCAATGTCTTGCAGTAATTGTCTGAACGCGACTCTGTTTCGGACTGCCTCTGACTCGACTCTTGACTCGACTTGAACTACTGACTCCACTTGAACTACTTCTGAGGCGCAGTATTTATTAAGTATAGAATAGTCCATTATTATTATTATGGGTAAGATCCATAACACCCCCACTTTCCGAAGCCTTTGCGTAGAAGGGTTTTTTTTTAATATCTTTTTTTCTTTGGATCTATTTCCAAAGGTTCAGTGAATTTTCTTTTTCTTGACGATTTTCTTGGTTCTGGCATTGTTTGCGGTCTTTTTTATATCGAATGTGTCGAAAATCGTTTCCATTACCTCTTCTTGAGGTGGACCGTTAGCATCCTGTAACGGTCTCTTCTTTATTTGGTTTACGTGTCTTCTGTGTGAGAATTTCTTTCCTTGTACTATGTACATCATATTACCAATTCTTTTCTCAATTCTGCCTTGCTCCTAGAAAGAGGTATTATTTTTATATGTCTTAAAATATGTTTTTATTATTTTATGTATTAGACATAAATTAGATTCATGAATAATGGATCTGTAGAAAGATGGTGATGTGATGTAATGGTTTAGGCGAGTATTTATAGTTGGTAGTGATGCTATAAATACGTTTTCATACATTTTTTAATTAGGCTAGCATTAGTGAAATCAGTGTTATATCCTCCGTCGTATCAATGTAAGACGAGATAGATAGACTGTCTAAACGCAAGTCTCTCTTGTGTTCGTAGATACGGATTTTTAAGTCACGAAAATATTTTTGCACTGTAGGCATTTTATCTGAAATTCCGGCCTTTGAAATTTATTTTTATTGCCATATTCACATTTCGACCGTTGTACGCTCCGGCCTTCTTCATGTTGTATTAGTTGGATTTTCGAACCGAATCCATTATTTATTTGTCTCCAAGGACAAATCACCCAATGGATAAAAGTGTTGGTTCAGTGATCATAGGAGTGACTTGATCCGAAGAGTTGTGAGTTCAATACCTGTCCACAGCAGAGGGAACGAAACCTTGCAGAGTTGAGTTACCAAGAGGAATTAACTGAGACATGGAAAGGTATGGCATGTGGAATTAGAACATTCTACCCCCGTGGACTACATAAAGGGTTCGGTTCGAAATTCCAACGTATATCGCCTGAAGAAGGCCGAAGTCTACAACGGCCAAAACGTTATGAATATGGCAATAAAGATGAAAGCAACAGTCCGAACAATGTAAACAGTGTAAATAGTTACAATACTATCATCTCAGAAATATTGACAGATCCTGAAGAAGGCCGGAGAGTATAACGACCGAAGCGTCGTGAATATGGCAATAAAGATGAGAGCAACAGTCCGAACAATCTAAATAGTGTAAATACTTACAATACCTCATCTCAGAAATATAGACAGCTCCTGAAGAATGTCGGAGCGTACAACGGCCGAAACGTTGTAAATATTGTAATAAAGATTTGGAAAAGTCCGAACGCTGTAAATGGTGTAAATAAGAATATTTTATATACTAAAACGAAATGAGTAATACACATTTATTTTCTATTGTGAACTTTCTTTTAATTTATATTACCATAACGTTTATTTTTATTTTATTTTTTTTAATTACTTCACCCCAAGCAAGGCGATAATGAAGAAGAAAAGGGTTACTGGGAGTGAAAGAAAATGAAAAATAGTTTTGTGAGAATAAAGGACAATAAAACAACAGGTTTGAGGAAGACAAAAGATGGCGATTGATGTTGCATTTAATTTTTCTAAAATTGTAAGTGGCAAGAAACCGAGAGTTCCGCACGCGAGAAGTGCGAGAAAATGAACTATTAGAATAGAACTTACTGTTACATCTAGCTATTTCAACAGTAAAACGATGAGGCTTAGTTGCCAATCTAGTCGAGGTATCAGAGAGAACGTCTGCCATGGAAACATTTACAGAGAGAATCAACTTCACGACGAAGGTAAAATAACTGAAGTCGAGATGCCAGGTGAGGATTGGTATAATTCCAGACCCTTATTTGGAATTTCTCGAGTCTCTCGACAAATATAACCAGGGCAGTAGTAACCTTAAGCGACGAGCATCATCAATGATATTTAATTGGAGATGACGGGATATCATCAGTTGATGATTAAAACTTTTTCTCACGATACAGTGTATATGGAGTAATGGTTAGCGGCTCGAACTGAGAGATCGGAGGGCCGAGTTCGAATTCCAGTCGGGTTCATTGGATTCACTTACGTGCTAAGTGGTCTGGATCCATCTCTTCCCCCCAGCTATGGGTAAATAGCAGGCCAGACTGAGTCCTAGAACCAGTCTTGGAAAGATCTGAATTCAAACCACCCGCTGTCGTGTAGGTCCTGCGTCTAAATTCTGAGAGGAAGGACGGGATTACCTCAACATCCTTAGTGTAAAAGGAACCGGCAATCCATTGCACTCTTCTGGCTTGAATATTACCAAGAACCACAATTGTGAGATAGAGTGAAGTGGTGACCACAGCGGCGCAACATGCGCTGAATAAAATCAATGCATGAACGAAAGAATGCATAATTATTACAACTACTACTAATAATAATAATAATAACAATAATGATAATAAATCACGAACGGGGATAGCAGAAAATGTGAAGGCAACGGCCATCTTTGTATTTTCTAAGATAAGATTTCAATATCTGGTGATTAATGCATGGACAGTAGTATTCAAATATCAGCATTTGATATTATGAAATTTGTCACTGCCCATCATTTCTCACGTTATTACTACCATTCCAATGAGGTTTATTTTCTATAACAGTTCTATAGGGCAAGAAATTATAATTTTCTTTATTCACGTCTCCATTATGTCAATCAGCGTACTAAGCCCACAAATGGTAACTGGTATGATTGTGACCTTTAACCTCCAATGCCTTGAGAGTTCAAAGTTAAGTAGGTCATAGTTGGTTAATTTCTCTTCCTTTTGTTTAATTTTTGTATCAAAAGATTTTATGGATTAGTGATTAACCCTTCCTTCTTGTTTTATCTTCGACTAATATGTCTGTCATGTTATACTCTAGTTCTTTTTCAGTTTGTATTGAGACATCCCACAATAATAATAATAATAATAATAATAATAATAATAATAATAATAATAATTGACATTCCATCAATCACGGAAATGCTGAAGCAGAAACTTCGGCTAAAGGCACAGAGAACAAGACGATACGAAAAACGTTGTAGGTTCTATCGCCCAAATAAAATATTCCAAACGGATCTTAAGAAATTTTACAGGGAAATTGGAAAAACACCTATACATGTCGAAAGGCCACCATCGACTGATAATGACATTTTGGGAAAATATTTGGAGCAGCCCAAAGGAATATAACCCAAATACAGAATGGATCCGACGTGAAGAAGAACGAATGCTGGATACACCTCTGCAAGAATGGGAAAATATATCGACAGATGATGTTAGGCAAGCTCTAACGAAATCCCAAAAATGGAAATCCCCAGGAAATGACAAGGTGCCCAATTTCTGGTTTTATCATCTCTCATCTATCCATAAAATTATCAACGCTTGTAAATAATCCCAATAAAATCCCGGAATGGATTACTGAAGGTATTATATACCTCATGCCAAAAACAAATGAAACAGACGACCCGAAAAATTATAGACCGATAACATGTCTCTCCACAACGTATAAGTTGATCACGTCTGTACTGACTAACCGTACTTATTCCTTTTTCGAAACAAACAACATTCTTCCCCTGGAACAGAAGGGATGCAGGAGAGGTTGATATGGCTGCAAGGATCAACTTCTGATAAATAAAATGATCCTGGAAAATTGCAGGAGACGACGTAGAAATCTTAGCGCAGTATGGATTGATTATCGTAAAGCCTTTGATAGTGTTCCACATTCTTGGATACTTAAGACTTTGGAAATGTACAAAGTCTTCCCTGTGGTATTAAATTTCCTTAAGCACAGCATGGGAATGTGGAACACCAAACTGTACCTTAGTCACACCAGTGGCACTGCCATATCCAACCATCTAAATATCCGACGTGGAATCTTTCAAGGAGACTCTCTGTCACCCCTTCTGTTTTGTTTATCCTTAATCCCCGTTACGCATGAACTGAACAACAGTAGCTATGGTTACAAAATAAATAAGAAAATATTCAATCACCTACTCTACATGGATGATCTCAAACCCTTTGCCAAAGACGACAATGAGTTGAAAGGCCTCCTCGTTATTGTAAAATACTTCAGTGACGACATAGGTACTTCGGATTAGATAAATGTGCAAATGTAACATTCAAGAAAGGTAGAATTACAGAAACACCCTTAATAGATTTAGATTTTGTTACAAAGATTAGGGAACTGGAGCATGATGACGCTTATAAGTACCTAGGAATTAGCGAAGGAGATGGCATACAACACCCCCAAATGAAGGAAAAAATAAGAAAAGAGTACTACAGGCGTGTACGTCTGGTACTAAATACTGAGCTAAACTCAAGAAACAGAATATCAGCCATAAACACATTGGCTGTCCCTGTGGGGCAAACTGCTTTAATGTCCTTAAATGGACCATAGCTGAAATTAAGCGAATGGACGCCAAAACGAGAATACTTCTCACCTGCTACCGCATGCATCATCCCAAAGCTGGTGTTGCTCGTCTGTATGTGCCCAGACTCGAAGGAGGCAGAGGATTAGTTCAACTAGAACTTTCCTACAAAACTACAACAATTGGCCTCCAAAGATACTTGGAAACTACAGAAGACTGGATGATGGTATGCGTCAAGGAACATAAAAGTAGTAACCGTCTTTACTCCGTAATAATGGAAGCCAACAAATTCAAAATGGAGTTTCAAATGGGAGCAGAAGTGCAAGTACAGCACAATACACCAGCTAAAACTGCAAAATACTTAAAAAAGACAGCAAAAGCAAATGCAAATGCAACCGACCAGATACAGAAGCGATGGCAAGATAAACCGCTTCATGGCCAATACTCTGCCCGTACCAAACAAGCTGATGTAGACAAAACCCGTACCCATCAGTGGCTACGTAGTGCAGGGTTGAAAGCTGAAACTGAAGGTTTTATCTTTGCTGCACAGGACCAATTTTTGTTAACTAGGAATTATCAAGCACATATACTAAAACATTGTGTTAGTTCAGAAAAGATTGATCATCTTGTATCAGGTTGTACGATATTGGCACCCACTGAATATAAAACCCGGCATGACAGAGTGGGCCAATATCTACACTGGAAAATTTGCAACTTCTACGAGAAGGAAACTGAAAGAAACTGGTATGAACACCACCCAGACCCGGTTACGGAGATAGGACCTGTTACAATTCTATGGGACTACGCAATAACAATCAAAGCCAAGCGGCCAGATATTGTTATTAAAGCCCACAAACAAAAAAAGTGCCTACTTATTGATATGGCAGTCCCTGCAGACTGCAATGTATCTTTGAAGATATTCAAAACGCTGTCAAAATACAAGGACCTTGAAATAGAAATCTCAAAAGTATGGCATATGGGAACATCAACAATCCCTGTTGTAGTTGGAGCCCTAGGATTGGTTGAAAAAGATTCCAGAAGACTAATTGAAGGGATTCCTGGAAGTCCATGCCTCAAAGAGATACAAAAAATTGTTCTGACAAGTACAGCCCACACCTTACGAAGGGCTTTATCTATGTAATTTAATTTTTTTTTTTTTTTTTTTTGTCAGTGGAAAGTGTCATGACGCCATTTCTAACCTTAGGTCCCTGGGCCTGACCCGGAAAGAAATGTGTAAACGCCAGTAATCAATGATAATAATAATAATAATAATAATTAAGAAGAGAAATTAAATAAAAGACACATTGTTTAACATTATTTCGAAAGTATGTCTTCTTCAAGAACGACTGTAATATCAACGAACACCTTAAGGTTCTGAAAAAATATTCAGAATCCATCATCACTTAAAACGCATGAAGGTAGTTTACATGTGCAAACTGTTAACGTCCCACCCAGGGAAATTGAACAAAATGACAGGATTTTTAATAAGATTTATACTAAACTATTTGATTAATTGCTCTTTATAACTGATCACCGATCTGTCAGCTGGGGCTTCAGAATACGCCTCCTGTGCCTCTACAGAGAGGTAAGGCCCCAACCCCCATGAGGCGTCCTGGGTATGATGATAAACTACATCCGCGTCCTGGGTAAGACGATAAACTACATCCGGCAGCAAGGCCTCTCATCAGGAGATTTTGAGGAGCGAGGAACCACTTCTTAATTTTTGGTGGGGTGAGGGGGTCAGTGGAAAGTGTCATGATGCCATTTCTAACCTTAGGTCCCTGGGCGGGACCCGGAAATAGATGTGTAAACGCCAGAAATCAAAGATAATAATAATAATAATAATAATAAAGTTGTAACAGGTGCGATTGGAACACTAGTTAGAAAATTGAAAGAGTGTTTAAAATTAGAATTGACATCAAGATTGTAGACGTTCTGATAATTACCGTCATTTACTCTGCGAGGATTCTCTGAAGAATTCGTGAGATATGAAGACTTTTGTTCGCACCATGTCTCAAGAATACAATTTCGATTAAGTAAAATGTAGTCATTACCTGCCGTTGGTCTTCCGCTACCTGCTTTAGGTCTTCCCGCAGACTTGGTAGGTAGTGTGACCATAGCAGAAATCGAAATATAATAATAATAATAATAATAATAATTCTGCCGCTATGAATAAAATAGCGGGATATACTGAGCTCTATAGCACTTGGTGGCAACCAGTCTAGGAGAAGGAAACTGACATTCAAACCACCTGCTACATTGCCCTGCCTTTTCGGCTAGAAGAAGGTAACTTAAAAAATAAATGCACCTCTGAGAGAATGGACGGGCTAATCTCAACATCCCCGGTGAAAAGCTATTGCACCATTCTCTTTGAATGTTACCATGAAGCAGAATTATGAGATGTAGGGGAATGTTGACTACAGCTGCGCAAAATGCGCTAACTGAATAAATGATGATGATGAACGATCATATATTCGCGATTTAAGTGTAAAGGACTAAATGGTAAATCTAGGATTCATGAGATTACGTCATTTGTTGGGATATTTTCCTGCAAATAAAGCTGAAAATTCACGACAAAGCGCTATGTCTGCATGTGTGCTTCCTCGGCAAGAAGTGAAAAATGGTGACAACGTAATAGAAAGGACGCACAACACCATTGTGCGAACTATGTTTCAAAAAGAATCATACTGTTAAAAATGATTAACTTTAGAAACCTCACATTTGTTTTATTTCTTCTTCAGAACGGGAGTGTACATGTCTCTCCACAATTTCCTTTTCTTCGCAGCTCTTAACAAATTTTTGTCTTTGTGCCATTTGCAAAAGCTCACAAAGTAGGTTATACTCTATTTACCTCTGACCCTCTTGCATTCAACAACTTTTGTGAGTGTCCAATTTTCTAAGCCTTCTTTCCTTATGATGCCCCGTAGAAACTTCACCATCCTCTTTCAGATGCAAAGTTTAAATCTCCTTTTTTTTCTCTTTTTACTTAAAACTTCCTTATTCCTCACATGTATAATCCATGATATTCTCAGCATCCTTCTGCAGAACCAGATTTCTGATACCTCAAGTCTCTTCTTCATTTTTAAGGAGAACGTCCAACATTCACTGCCATATAGCGATTTAGTACGCGTAGCTTACTTGTGGCATAAAGGCCGAAGGCTTGGAGAACCCTGTGAGAATCGAACTCACTACTCAGCAATTAATCTGACGAAACAAGGGTACTAAACATTACACCATGTTGTTTTAGGTATTCTCTGCGAAGTCATCATCATCATCATCATCATCATCATCATCATCATTTACGTATCTGTATCGTAAAAATATTAATGAATTTGTTAATATTATTCTTATTCTTGCTCTCCCTACCTCTCTCTCCCCCGTTTGCTTTCTAGTCATTTTTATTCTCATTATTATTATTATTATTATTATTATTATTATTGTTGTTGTTGTTGTTGTTGTTGTTGTTGTTGTTGTAGTTGTTGCTGCTGCTGCTGTGTTGTTTCAACCTTCTGATTATTTGAAGGTGCTAAATCAATGCCTGCATCGACAGATGGCGCTGTGAGAACAATACGCAACAGATTAGGTTTTATCGACATGACAGCGGGTCTGTGCGAATTGATTGGCAATGAAGCCGTGTCTATCGATTATGGCGGTCGATACAATTGCGCCATCCCGAAAAATCAAAGCGAGGTCCACCTCCTCCCTACTCACCCAAAATAACGGAAAAAAAAAGAAATAAAAAGAAACTAAAAAAAAAAAAAAATATCGGTGAATTATTTTCTATAGATCTCATTCTTCTAATCGTCGCCCTGCCCTTTCAGTATCTTCCATTTTGTTGATGTGGTTTCGCCATCTTATCTTCTGTCAAGTTTTCTATATTATTATTTTCTTCGTTTTTACTTAGATATTAATGTTTTTCCTATTTTTTTTTTTAATTTCATTGTTTTCATTTCTCTGTAGACATTACCATTTTCTTTTCATATCTTTCCGTTCTCCTTTTTCGTTTGTTTTTGTCTCATTTTGATGTTTTTTTTTCGTTTGTCCTTGTGATTTTTTTTCTTACTTTCATTACTTCACTTTCTTTCTTTCCTACTTTCTTTCATTTTTCTTTGTTTTCTTTTTTTTTTTTTTCTCTGATCCTTTTTCAAAACTCTTATTCAGTTATTTTTCTTCTTCATTGTCTTCTTTTCTGGGTATCTTCTTTCTTTTCTTTTTTTTTTTTTCCTTTCATTTGCTTTTTCCGTTCAATTTTTTTCCCTTTTTTGGTTTTTGTTTTTATATCTATCCATTCCTTCATTCTCTTTCTTTCTTTCTTCCATTTTTTCGTTTCACTGGTTTTTCTTCTTTTCGCTTTTTCATTCATTTATTTTTCATTCTCTTCCTTCTTTGTCTTTTTTTGCTTCCATCTTTATTCGCTTTTCTTTTCTTGAATTTTCCTATTTTACTGTCAATCATTAAATGTTTTTTTTTTACTTTTTTCTCTTTATTCTTTTATGCTTTTCTCTCTTTTTCCGTCTCCCTTTCTCTCTATTTTTACTGTTTCTTTATCATATTTTGCTTCCCACCATTTTTACATTTAATATCACTTTTTTCTTTTCTTTATGCAATTTATTCTCTTCTTTTCTTCCTTCTTTCATTTTTCATTGCTTCTTTTCAATCTGTTATTCTAATTATTTTTTTTTTTTCTCTTTTCGTTTTAATTATTTGCTTTACTTATTTTTTTTGCTTCCATTCATTAGTTTGATCGTTTTTCTTTCTTTCTTTGATTTTTTTTACTTATTTTTTTCATTGCTTTTTTTTTTATTTATTTATATTTCCATTCTTTGTTTATCTGTTCTTTTATTTATTTATTTCTTTCTTTCGTTTTTTCTTCAGGATTTCTTTCTTTTTCTTTCCTTTCTCATTCATTATTTTCATTCTTTATTTTAAACCTTTTTTTTGTATTTTTCTTTATTTTGTTCCCCACCCGCTTTGTTCATGTTTGTTCTTCTTTCATTTTTCTCTCTGTTTATCCTCGTACATTTTCTTTCACTCTTTTTTTGTTTTCCTTTATTTCTCTTTCACTTACATCTTTATTTCATTCTTTGATCCTTTTTTCTTTTCTTTTTTAGGTACATTTTCTTACTTTGTCCATTAGGTTTTTGTTTTCTTTCTTTATCTTTTCTTGGTCCCTCCCCTTTCCTTTCTTTCATTCATTCTTTCTTTCTTTCTTTCTTTCTTTCTTTCTTGCAAGCTTTATTGCCATAATCCTAGTATTTTCTTTCTTCTGTATTCGTATTTGCCTTCCTCTTTTCTTTCTCACTTTTTCTCTGAAGCCAGATTAAATAATTTATATTTTCTGTTCCTTTTAATTTTCCGTAATTTGAGCGTTCGTCTTTCTTTTTTCGTCTTTCTTTCTTTCTTTCTTTCTTTTCCGAAATCATAATATGCTCTTTCTTTTTTCTTTATTTATTCTTTTTTTCCTATCCTGAGAGTCCATCTTCTCCTTTTATTCGTATTTTTGTTTCTCTATTTATCAACTTGGTTTTCTCTTATTCTTTTTAATTTTCCATTGTAATTCCATTCGTAATATTTCTATACATCTATATTCGTACCTGTCCTTCTTTTTCTTAACTGAAATAGGATTATTTAATGTTTCATATTGTGAACATTCTTTTTTTCTTTCTTTTTAAAAAATACTTCTTTTTTTTTTTTTAATTTTTTCTTTCTTTTTCATTTTTCTTTGTTTAATTTTTCATTCCTTTTTCTAATTCTTTCTTTTCTTTTTTCATTTTTTCTTCTTCTCATTTTTTTTCTTTTTTCAGAATTTTTTTTTCCATAAATCTTTTCTTTTTTCTTTGTTTATTTTCTTTTTCATAATTCTTTTTCCTTTTTCCTAATTCGTTTCTTTCTTTGTTTCAAAATTTTTTCTTTCCTTTCTTCTTCTCATAATTCGTTCTTTCTTTTCCTTTTTTCAGAATACTTTTTTTAATTTTTCCTTCTTTCATTTTTCGTAATTCTTTTTTTCTTTCTTTTTTCGTAATTTTTTTTCTTTTCTTTTTCTTTTTTCTTAATTCTTTCTTTTCTCTTTCTTTTTTTTTTTTCCTTCTTTTTCTTAATTCTTTTTCTTTTTTTCCTAATTCTTTTTTCAGAATTTTCGTAATTCGTTCTTTCCTTTTCCTAATTCTTTCTTTTTTCAGAATTCTTTTTTTTCCATTTCTTCTTTCTTTTTTTTTCCTTTTTTCGTAATTTCTTTTTCTTTTTTCCTAATTCTTTCTTTCTTTCTTTCTTTCTTCTTTCTTAATTCTTTCTTTCTTTCTTTTTTCTTAATTCTTTCTTTCTTCTTCTCATAATTCTTACTTTCTTTTTTCCTAATTCTTTCTTTTTTTCAGAATTCTTTTTTTCCATAATTCTTTCGTTCTTTCTTTTTTCCATAATTCTTTCTTTCTTTCATTCGTAATTTTTCTTTCTTTTTCATAATTCTTTCCTTATTTCTTTTTTCATAATTGTTTCTTTTTTCTTTTTTCATAATTATGTCGGCATCCTCCGGATTTACTTTCTTTCTTTCTTTCTTTCTTTCTTTCTTTCTTTCTTGCTTGCTTGCAAGCTTTATTGCCATAATCCTAATATTTCCTTTCTTCTTTATTCGTATTTGACTTCCTCTTTTCTTTCTCACTTTTTCTCTGAAGCCAGATTAAATAATTTATATTTTCTGTTCCTTTTAATTTTCCATAGTTTGAGCGTTCGTATTTCTTTCTTTCTTTTCCAAAATCATAATATGTCATTTCTTTTTTCTTTAATTATTCTTTTTTCCCCTATCCTGAGCGTCCATCTTCTTCCTTTATTCGTATTTATCTTTTTTCCTTCCATCCAAAAGTCCATCTTTGTTTTATTTTTCTTCGTTTCCATATTTTTTAAATTTTTTCTTTACCGATTATTTGTTTATTTCATTCACTGATTTTTTTTTTTTTATCGTCTTATTTTTTGTTTCATTTAATTCTTTCATTTTTATTTTTTGTTTCTTTCTTACCAATATCTGTACAAATTTCAGTTTAATGTTCTTCGTTTTTTTCTTTCTTTCACTTCTTTCTTTCTTTCACTTCTTTCTTTCTTTCACTTCTTTCTTTCTTTCCTTTTTATTTCTCTTCTTATTTTCCTCATACACATTTACCTACTAATAGAGCTTATTCTGATTCGTAACTCGAATAGTGAATACATTTTCGAATAAACTTTTTAATCTAAATCATTCGAGATTTATACTAAATCTTTATTCTGAGTAGCCAATATGTTATGTATTAGAGACATAGCGCTTATCGTCGAGAGGGAGTTGTAATCATAACTTTAAAATACCTCTTGTAAATGTACTATTATTTCTATCGATTTCATTCCAAGATTAGAAAAATATATAACGTCTTGTGATATGGAGATTCTGTATAAGGTTTCCTCTTAAAAAGCAATCAAGTTGTCTTAAATTTGATGAATGTTGTCGAACGTCAACAAATAAGTTGTTTTCATCCAATCTTTGAGCATGTTTAGATGAGACAATAAAAATGAGGAAGTATCACCTTGACCCCAACACACAAAACGATATATGACAACTACTTTGCAATAGAGAGATAGATACTGACTTATAGTTAGAAAGAAAGAAAGAAAGAAAGAAAGAAAGGAGGAAAGAAAGAAAGAGACTGCAATAGACTATGTAAAATTTCCGATGGTTCAAATCATTTATTGATATTGTTTTTCACATATATTGCATTTCAATTTTCATATATATATATATATATATATATATATATATATATATATATATATATATATATATATATATACTAATTTAAAAATGTGGTTGCATCGCTACACAGGATTTACCATGTTTCAAAAAATAGAAACTAAACTTTAAATTTAATTATAGAATTAAATTTAAAATCTTTATCGCTGATTCATTTTCAAGCGATTTCTGGAAATATACATACATTATATATATATAAGGTGCCATGTGTAAATTTTCACCAGTTTATATATTTGGCATAATTTAGACGAAAATTTACCCATAATAAATTGTCGTCTAAATTACGCAAAAATTAAAATATCACTGACACCTCATCTTCCGAGATATATTTACCAAAATTACACAAACATTTCTTGGAATTGTAAAGGGTAAAGTTATTCAATAAAATTGGTATTGGCTTCAACCTCGATCTCCAGACGCCTTCAGAATCTTCTGCATCTCTTCTTGACGGTTTCCTTGATTAAGTTGGTGAAGGCTGCCATAATCCTTGCCTTCAGTTCATCTGTGGTGTAAGAATTTTGCTGTACTCTCACTCAACTGCACCCCACACATAATAATCAAGGGGTTGCAGTCTGGGCAGATATAAGGAGTGGTGTGGTCGCAGAAATTGTATGAATGCTATGACTGGTTTCTCCCGCCGGTGTGGCATGGTGCTGGGTCCTGTTGCAGAAGTCACCATCTTGACCCAGGACAGCACTACCTCTACAAAGCAGGTCTCCGTGTTGAGTCTGAGGCCCTCACCAACAAATTCGTGAGTTATTTTCTTATCAGAACGATCAGAGCGAGTTTTCAGAAATGCTGTAACTTCGTAATCACCATTAGACTCATCCAACCCTTTCCGAATCCTCTGCACTGTCCTCAAATTGACACCCCAAACACTGAAATGTTCGTATTGAATCTTCTGCTTCGAATGCCAAGCAGTATAGCACGCCGTTTCTGCTGGAAATAATAATCTCTTTTTCTCGCAAATTGAATACAACTAACCCTATTAATACTGTGCAGTGGCCAAAATCGTAAACAAACAATGCGCATGCGCGAAACTAAAGATATGGAATGCAGATAATATACCCATCGCACTCTGTAGAAATAAATTTAACTAAAATTTTGATCTAAATTATGCCAAATCTGTTAAAAGGTTTGGTTTGTTTTGGTTTACGGCATATCAACCTCAATGGGTCATTTTTGTCAAAAATCCATTTCTGTTAATATTTTTTTTTCTCAAAAATGTATAGCTGGTATTATTTTTTTCAAAAAACGTATAGCTGGTAATATTTTTTCAAAAACGTTCAGCTGGCAACATTATTTTTTCTAAAACGTACTATCAGAGGCCTTGCTGCTGGACGTGGTTTATCGTCTTACCCAGGACGCGGCTGTAGTTTATCATTATAACGCTAAATCTGTTAAAAGAGAATGTAACTTACTTAGATGGGAAATTCTTGAGTGTGTCGCTATCGAATCTTACCAAAATATAAATCTGCGCCCTAGATATTTTTTTAAATATTTACATTCCTGAAAGAATTACTATTTTCCCATACCAAGACTATTCATAGGCTTCAACCAGCAAGGTTCAATACAAACTATTGCGGATGAATCAATAAAATCTCTCGAATCTTTTACATGCCTAGAAAGCGAAATAAACTCTAGTGAAAAGGATATGAAAATTCCCATAGCTAAATCCAGGGACGCCTTGAATAACATGAATGTAAATCTGATTTACCAGACAACCTTTAACTGAGATTCGTTCGAGTCACTGTAGTGGCGGTGTTAATGTATGGTACCACTGCTTGGACATTGAGTCTAAGTTTGAACCTACACTTGGACGCTGAGATCTATACTTAACATCGTCTGGAGACAACATCCAAATAAAACAAAGCGCTATTGACACATCCCTGATATTTGTACAATCTTGCGCAAACGCAGAATGCGCCTTGCAAGACACCGATAGCCAGCAAAACAAAAACTCGCTAGTGATCTACTGCTCTGGATACCTAGCCATGGAGCAAGACGAGTTGGTCGCCCAGCAACCATCTACATTGACTAGATATGTTAGAACACAGAATACCTCCCTAATGACCTTCCGACCTTGATGTAGGACCGTGATGGCTGGCGTTATAGACCCATTAATGTCCGAGCTAACTTGACTGAATAATAATACTATATATGAAAGGTAGGGGGGTAAACACAAAAGTGCAGTACATAACTGCAACCAACACTTGCATTTTAATATATACCATTCCTTCTACTACATATGCATAATTCCATCAAGAAAAAACATTACTTTAGTCCGATGAAGTCTTCTAGAGATCAAAACGAGAAATCTTTCCACATTTGCTTTATGCATAGAGAGGGAGGGGCGTACGCACAAATACATGCATACACACACACACACTCTCACATATGCATACAAAGGTGGATCTGTATAACCATAACCTGACCGTTGCATTAACTGAACATTTATCTGTAATTGTCACTGCACATGATTAAAGGAGATGTTCTAGCTTAAGTGCACTGGCAATTTCTCGATCATGCTAAGAAATAAAAAAAATAAAAAATGTTTTTTTTTTTCTTCACTAGTCTTGACTAATTATAATAATTATCCTAATTTGTATGCCTCTTAATATTAGGTTATTAGATAAATTCGTTCGTTTTGGGGGTTTTTTTTTAATTTTGTTTAATACTTATTTTTTTAATAGTTCTGATGAATCAGTCAGTAATGTATTACGAGCTCCAGCCAACGATCCACTAATTGATCAATGCCTGGGCGATAGAAATCACGAGATTTTAACTCGAAAAATTTGTAGTCATAGCAACAAAGAAATCATTAATAAATCATTAAATAACCTCTCATCCTTAGTACTAGATTATGTAGGAGTATGAAACTTAAAAAATAAATGATATATATAAATAAAGCTGCGTATGTGTGTCCGTCCGACCGTCTGTTTTTTGACCTTGGTGAATCATGAAAAACCTGAAGTAACAGGTAATAACTACTGTAGTTACAGGAGATTAAAAATTAAATAAATAACTCATTTAAAGTTAAATATCGTCTTAACCCATTTAAATATCGAACAGACTAAAAGGTTTAAAAAAACAATTCTTTATTAAAGGTTTAATTTTAATTTAATTTTTTCTCGCAATTGGAATTAGTATCGTCTAATTAAACTATAAGTAAAACTTAAGCGAGTCTTGGTACGTTACTCATATGTTTTTTTTATTGCTTTTTACTTTTTCTAACGCACGTACTATGACGTATTCGAAATCTAACATAGTTCGTGTCCCCTAATGTCTTTTAACAGTGACTTTATGTGATGCTGATTCTAAAAGAAAATAAAAATTACGCGCAAAATAAATGTAAACAACCTACTGAGATTGGTTGTGTATACGAAGAAAGATTATGCCGAAAGTGTCTAATAAAGATAAAATAATTATTTCTAAATTCGTATAACCTTTATGTATATAGAACGTTGTAGGTAAAAGGCCCAAAAACCCTCTGTAGGAGCTAGCTTAAAGTCCACCTGAAGAGCGGATTCTAGGCTAGTTAATAATAAAAGAAAAATTAAAAGTTAATAAGATTACTTAAAAATATAGATAAGAATGATAATTAGCAATGAATAAAGAAAAGGTGAGATTATAGAAAAAAATAATTAAATAAATATGAAAACTCCCATCATGCACCTGAACATGCGTTTTTAAACGAAAATAAAATTTTCTCTCTCATCTTCGACGGTCAAACGAAGCAGATGTGCGAGGATAGCCCTCCGACAGACCATATAGCGACTACTAGATAAGCAAGAACTGTATGCCTATATTTAGTTTGAAATATATCATTTTTCTCTGAAATGTATGCTGAAGCATTTTATTGTTTTTGTTTACGCTTATTATGTTGTATCTTGTATATGATTTGTGTGTAATTTATATATTTATCTTGTGGGACTGATGATGTCTTTTTAACTCCCAAAGCAAAATTACATACGAAGTGTGTAATTTTGTTTGGAGATTAAATGAAGTACATTCAGACAAGGTCAACATGTAATCAGTACATCCCCCACAACAAATTCATCAAGCATCGTTGTTGAACGAAACTCTTCTCAAATTGTTAGAAATTGATCGTCTGAATAATAATAATAAATATTGTGGGTGTGGCAGAACTTCCTAATCGAGCTCTTTAATTGTTCATGTTAGTGACGTGTAGGCGAAGATTATCATGTTGAATAATCCCTCTGTTGCCGGCACAGGTCTTTTCAACGGAATTTTCTTCTTTTTTTTTTTTTTAGCCTGTTCATTTGTTCTACATACAGCTTACCATTGACTGCTTGGTTGTTTTGGAACATTTCATCTTCGTACACAGCACAAATGTCTTGAGCTTGGCCTGGAGAACTTGATTAAAAGCAAAGGGAAGATGTTGGGCATGCTCATGTCTTTTTAATTGACATACTATTTCAAAGGGGTGTCTAATCTGAGATAAAAATTATACAAGTTTCACAAGATGACCAATTTTACTAAGAAGCAGAAAATGCTGCGAAAGACTATTCTTCGAGATCATTCGCAGTACATTAGGAAAACAAGAACGAATATATGTAACAACCTTATACAATGAGACGCGGGTGTATACAATAAACGGTTTTGGGTGGGAAGTCAATTAAAAGGACAAAAAAAGGCGAAATTAATAAACATGGTGGCCTCGAAAATTCCACAAAAGGCACCTAACAGGACATGCATTAAGTTATAAGGTTTACATACATACCTATATACATTTAGATGAGTTATTAATATTTGACGAATGTGTTTATATGCCCGTGTGGGATATCAGCGAAGAAAATTTCCAGAAAATTTTCTCGGATAAACTCGTTCAAAAAAGCCAATCATTATTGAATTTAAAAAAAAAATTAGTAGTTCTTATTTTTTCTCTAAGTGAACAAATAAATAAGCAAAAACCTTACTGTAAATTTTACTTGTCACTTTAAAATGATGTTCATTATCTTGGGAAAAAAAAGTACAAGAAACACATTTCAAAGAAAACTAGATAAGGTTGCTTCAAAAGGCAAAAAATGCATTTCATGGGCGCTGCACATGCGCACTGGGACCCACAAAACTGATTCATTAAACATAACCTTCCGTCATTTACTTTTTGAATGGAATCAATGTATTTTTTATTTTACTGTAAAAATTTCTTCTTCTTCTTCTCTCTCTCTCCCTCTCTCTCTCTCTCTCTCTCTCTCTCTATATATATATATATATATATATATATATATATATATTTTTACATATTTTCACCGTTTTCCTAAACATATTGGTTTCTTTTTTAGAATCTTCTCTAGCTGTATTTAGAGGAAATCAACAATGGCCGATGATGAGGCCTGCAACAAACAGCAGTCAACAACGCAGCATTTCGTGCTTGAAGTTTTTAACGAAAACTTCCCAACTTTTCTTTATCGCTTAATGACTTGAGCGCACACAAGCATTAATACACACGTCAATGTATATGACTGAGGATTTACACACACACACATACATATCTATATATATTTCTCTAAGATATCTCTATATATAAAGTATATCAATATATATATAATTCATTTTTATGAATATATATATATACATTTATACATAAGATCAATATATATATATATATGTATATATATGCACAATGATATATATAGTTAATTTATATAGATAAATACAATACGTACACACAGACATACACAAAAACAAACACACAGACATACGCACGTAAATTTATATATTCTGCCATCGTAAAAATTCAGCATTCACACAAACATAGCCGTACTTTTATGGTTGCAGAATATAAAATAGCAAATGCAACAACAACAATAATAATAATAATAATAATAAACAAGTTCAAAAAACAAGTTCAAAATGGAGTTTCAAATGGGTGTAGAAATAGGAATAAAAAACAATAAGCCGACTGAAGCTGCAAAATACAGAAAAAAGAAAGTCAAAGCAAATTCAACCGAAGTGATGGCAAGATAAAATGCTTCACGGTCAATACTCTGCCCGTATCAAACAAGCTGGTTTATACAAACCCCGTACACATCAGTGGCTACATAGTGCAGAGTTAAAAGATGAGACTGAGGGTTTTATCCTTGCTGCACAGGACTAATGATTGTTAACTAGAAATTATCAAGCACACATACTAAAATATTGTGTTAGTCCAAAATACAGATTCTGCTAAATATCCGGAAACAATTGACCAGCTTTTATCAGGTTGCACGATATTGGCACCCACTGAATATAAAACCCGGTATGACAGAGTTAGCCAATATCTTCACTGGGAAATCTGCAATTTCTATGGGAAAGAAACTGAAAAAAAACTTGGTATAAACACCACCCAGACCAGGTTACGGAGATAGGACTTGTAAGAATTTTATGGGACTACACAATACACCCAGACAGAAGGAACAAAAGTAATCGCCAAGACATCATTATTAGAGACAGCAAGCAAAAAAAAATTGCCTCCTTATTGATATGGCAGTCCCTGCAGACTGCAATGTATCTTTAAAGATCTTCAAAAAGCTATCAAAATATTGGACCTTGAAATCGAAATCTCAAAAATGAGTGCATCAACAATCCCTGTTGTAGTTGGAGACCTCGAATCGATTAGAAAAGATTCCAATAGACACATTGAAGGGATTCCTGGAAGCCCATGCCTTAAAAAATACAAAACATTGTTCTCACGACTACAGCACACACCTCACGATGTGTAATTTTTTTTTTTTGTTTTTGTTTTAGTTGCTCAGTGGAAAATATCATGATGCCATTTCTGTTCGGGACCCGGAAAGAAATAAGTACATACCAGAAATTAAAGGGAATAAATAATAATAACAATAGCTAGCCACTCGTATTTGTATGTGGCAGTTAACTAATCCCTATTGCAGACGCTCGCTCAGATGTTTATTTAATACCAACAGAGCCCAACACCAATAATGCAACTATGCTGAGCAGACCTTAGTTACAGTTTCTGGGAGAGAGCGTGTTATCTGGCGTAAGCAACACAACACAACCATTGTCCAGAATAAAAAAAAACGTCTTTTTGATTGGAACAACATTAATTACGGCTTCTCCCATTGTGTGACTTTAAAAAAATACTTGTTTGGTGATCTAAGCCTAAAACAAACAAGTGTGCTTGTCAATCGAAAAGGACAGATTGAGGCCAGAAAATTGAGAGCATTTCCATATCGTGTGCTTGGTAGATAGTCATGTTAAAACTAATCCTCACGTTTGAGTGACCTTCTTGAAATCCAAAACATAAATCATGGCAATGAACCTATCCTCCATTTTGCCGGTCATAGTTAAAATAGTTGTGTCGATGATATGTGGGAGATGTTGCTCGGTTCGTTTTCTTTGTGTCGTTTCTCTTTAAAACAAAGATGGTCATGGCTCACCACAACTTCCTATCCTCTCTAGTTCTTTACAGCGTTTGTCGTTTTACTACCCAGGTTATTCTCTGTTCTGCCACCCATTTATACAATTTACATTTACTCGCTGTTTCGCTCTGTCCGTCTTTGCTTTCGGTGCGTCCTGTGAGTGTCAGGTTTTCCAAGCCTTCTCTCCCCATTATGTACCCAAGAAATGTCAACTGTCACTTTCTGATTCTTTCTGATGCCCTTTTGGTTTCGATTTTCATCAAGGTTTTCCTGTTAATCACATGGTCCGTCAATTCTCAGCAGTCTTCTGTATAACTATATCTGTGTTGCCTCAATTCTCCTCTACGGCTCTGAGGATATTCTCCAGCTTTTGCTACTGTATAGTAGGACTGGTATCACATAGCAGCTGATCAGTCTTTTATTTGTTTCTAATGACATTTTCTTGATCTTAAATCTTTAATTAGTGCAAACTGCCTGCATGATGATAGAAAATGAAGTACACAAAAAAACGGAAAAGAGCGTAAGACGTGTCATCTTCCCCGATTTTTTTAACCGTTACAGCAAGGTCATCCTAAATGAATTCGAACACCTAACATTGACTGATTAATCCATTTTGTACGGCTTATCAACCCCTGGTACGTTATTTAAAGCCAGAAAATAATTTTAGAATGTAACAATTTTTTCAGATAATAATGGTTTAATGATACGAGTCTTACTAATTAATCTGGGGAGAGAAAAATGGATTTATGCCTTTCCCAAAGGTATTTGCTGGTAAGTAAATATAACGAACTCAAACTGAATTAGAACTCGGTTCCACGATTAACAATTCCAATCCATTACACCTCCCGCACATCCAAGCTTACAGTACCAGATATTCCCACACGGTTACCCAGCTAGGTAACTTAAGTGATCGTACGTGAATTAGAATTTCAACGTAACGTGGCCGCAAGCAGATGATTGCTAATTATTAAAAAAAAAATCAGAAATAAAATCTTGTCTTTTATCTTGGCTCGAATACAGTTCTCTGTTAAATGTCGAGGATTCGTAACTTTCTCATTTGCCAGACAGACTAATAAGGTCCGCTTAGGCTTTCATAGGTACAAAAATGTCGATTCAGACTTGGCATAACAATTATAACCTGCACGATTGGCTTACTAAACACTGCGTTATTTCAAGATAAACCTAGTATAGTTTGGTCAAATCTACAAATGTGTCTACGAGTTATCCTGCTACCATGTAAGTCAGTTCTGCCTGTCACATGATCAGGCCATCGTTAACAAAGACGGTTCCCTCACCAGACTGTTCTGGTGATGTAGACACCTTCAGCGGGATTAAAACAAGACCATTAAAAGGGAAGATGAAACATTTTTGTACGACCAGTAGTCCTATAGAGCGCAGAATGTCCTCCATAAGTATATAAATGCCATCAATGCATTGAAGACATGGCATCACCAGGTGGGTCGCTTCTTAGATTGAAGTCAACGGCCAAGGCGTACGGTTATCCCCGATTAAATCAATAGACATATGTCCTCGACCAAGGCGAACCTTCAATTTGAACTTACTCTTAGTGTCCACTGATTTTTGACCATCACCCAATCATCATCATCATCATCTTGCGGCCTCAGCCGAGATTGAACTCACTACAACTCTCCAGTATTCCCTATCTGTCATAGCACCTAAAAGATCTTCCTTAGGGATCAATGTGTCACGTTTTATCCATCACCCAAATTCATATACGTTACACACACACACACTCACACACACATACCTGCAGATGGATGGACACCGTCAGGTCTATTTGTCCACAGCACGCTGCACAGGAATAAATACCTCAGAAGCTTTCAACTCAAAACTGGTGAAGTGTTCAGCTACGCAACGAGCCTACGACCCTATCTAGTTTTGGAAGTAAAGATGATTATGATGATGACGATATTGGTCCTCGAAACACGCTCGAAAATATTGCTCCACGGTAAAGTATTTACTAAATTTAATCTGTCATCAAGGCCAAAATGCAAGGCAGTCAGTGCCGTCGAAATATAGTCCAGACTCGTTTACTGACCATAGATCCACAATGAAACACGTTTATTTTAGTCTGACACAAGATCAAATCTGTAGTTACTGTAAGATTATGGTTAATAGTCTGCAAGATCAGCTGTCTTGCTACAGCTGCTTTACTGGTTTCTGTTAAAAGTAAATATCTGCTTTGTTGTCCAATGTTTCTTACGGGTCATTCCTTCCTGCGGCCATCTTGCCTTATCTCTGTCTACACGATTCAGCCCGAAGAAATCCTCACCGAAATATATACGGCTTTCTCTTGATCATGCTATTGCTCAACAGGGCGGACATTGTTCCCCCTTCTTTATACCAACACCACCCCAATCCTGATCATTTTGTCGGCGACGTCAGATGAAGAAAAGACTGCATCGAAAAATGCCTGAGCAAGCATGCGCATGCGCGCGGGTGACTATGTATCGCGGCGGTCGGTCCAGCTCAGCGTTCCAAGTTTCGGAGACATCTGCCGCTTTTGAAAATTTACTGCTTCCTCAATCAGCCGTAGCAAAGGAATTACCGCGCCCGGGCGACCAACAAGACGCGGCAAGATAATTTACGGTCCCTTGTTGGAAATTTGAGAAGGAAGCCTCGTTAATCATAAATATGTCTGCTCGAATCAAAATGGCGGCTATCTATACACGAAGATACAAAGCCACAAAGACTCTCTCTCTCTCTACTACTACAACTACTAGTGTTGACACTATCATCTGTCTCGTTTTATCGCCTTCCACTCTCTCTCTCTCTCTCTCTCTCTCTTTCTCTCTCTCTCTCTCTCATCCACCATCTTTTAATACACTAATTCTTTTTCCAGCTGAGTAATCACTACTTGGACCAGACTGTTAGCCAGTCTGATCGCCTCGGCTATTATTCTTAATATGCATCAGAATATTACGGCGTGTGTGGTCTTTCTTTATATAAAGTTATATGTACATTTATAAACGGTTCGTTTCCTCACATATTGTAAAGTTATTTATCTTACCCCTAGGCGGTTAGAGATACTATCATTTACATTAGTGTCTTCACTGTAGTATGACTTTTCACATCTTTCATCTATGATAAATCTTCAAAAACGTCGGATGCAGCGTTTGAGAACTTGTAAATAAGAGATAAACGATTCTGTGAAATATTCGATATAATCGGCTAATATTTCCATACATTCACCCTCTTTCTAGTGTTTTTTTTATATATGGCAATCTTTATGGTCCATGATTATTATTATTATTATTGTGCTTGTCCCGCACTTCGTTAGTCAGCACGACCGTTACGTCCTGCCATTAGATAAAGGACTATTAATCATTTGAGAGACCCCTGTCTGCCTTCAATCAACATGGCTGATGATAGCCTCTCGGCTGACATGAAGCGGAAAATCTACATTGAATCCATTACTAGGCTAGTTGGTCCACTGTGTTGTCCACTGTGTTGTCCACTGTGTTTTTTTTTTTTTTTTTTCTCACCAGAAACTCTCTTACATATCTGTAAGCCTACCATTCGTCCAGGCTTTGAATATTGCTGCCACATATGCTTCTACTATAGGGGGTCTCTAAGATGACCATTATCTATGAGGTATTGGCAGGACGTAACGGTCGTGCTAACGAAAGGAGCTGACAAGCAGAATAACAACAACAATAATAATGATTATAGAAATCCGTGTTGAAATCCAAAGAAGAACCAAGCAATATTATTGGTCTTGATCTGACGTCTCGGTTTCATCACCCACCCACCCACATACACACACACCGTCAATTTACCTCCCTGTGCTTTTTTCTGTAAATACCTTCATGGCAATTGTTCGGATGAGCTTTTCATTATGGCACCTAGACTTTATGACTGGAAGCGCAGTACTAGATTGGCAACGAGATTTCATCAATTTACTGTTGAGTTGACTAAATGTAACCGTAAATTCTACACCAACAATTTATTTTCTCGCACTTCTCGCTTGTGGAACTCCCTCCCGGTTCCAATGCAATATCAATCACTATCTACTATCCTCCTGATTCAGTCAGTCATGCGGCATGCGTGATACACGCTTAAGCGATCATGTATCTTTCGATACATGACTGACGAGGCAGATTTTTTTCCCGGAGTAGGTTGCCATTGCTTTCTGCGGTAGACGAGTTGCCATTCAAGCCTATAGAACCTGTTCTGTCTTGCTATTTACCCATAATCTGGGGCGGGGGAAGAAGATGATTCACACCTTTCCCAAGGGTATTAGCGCGTAAGTGAATGTAATGGATTCCACTGTTATTCGAACTCGGCTCTCCGATTCCTCAATCCGAGCCAATATCCATGATTACTCCTGATTACACTTCTTTTGTTCTAGCTCCTTAGTAATGCTTCTGTTTTTTGAATTCTTCCACACCCAGTAACCCCTTGCTATTAAGAATAAATTCTACACTTTGATCCCAGCCACGGCGACCGCGATAAACTCTCCATTTTTCTGACGCACGACATTGAACGAGAGAAACCGAGTAAGCAATCGCCACAAATCGAATTACCATAAATTAAATAAAATCACATCGTCGACTGAATTATTTTTTAAATTATTATTATTAAGAGAAATGTTCGTCAGGCGTGGATTTGGCTAAACAGAACGAAAAGCTAAAAGTGTTTAACGTCTCCTGCCATAAATAATAGACTATTCCGTGTTTTGATCGCGTGGAAAGAGGAGAAAAGACACTGCTTAGTTTCAGTGAGAAAAAGAAATAAAGAAAGAAAGAAGGGGAGACAGAAGTATTTAACGTCTCCTGCAAATCATACTTATTAGGTTGTGTGTGTGTCTGTTCGTTTATATATTGGATCGGATTTCCTACATTTTTTAACCGATTTCAACAAAACTTCACAGGACTACGTAAAATTACCTTGCGGTGGTTCTGACAGCGCCAAAAATTGGAAAAACACAATTGTTTTTGTACAAAATCAATTTGTAAACACGATTAAGAGGCATCGCAGTCGAGAATGAAAAGGGGACAACTCATATCGAGTTATACTTATTATAAAAACCCAGGTTGTGTGTGTGTGTGTGTGTGTGTGTGTGTGTGTGTGTGTGTGTGTGTGTGTGTGTTCGTTTATATATGGGATCGGATTTCCTACATTTTTCAACCGATTTCAACAAAACTTCACTTTTTTTGGCAGGTAGTGTTTCTTATTGTCTTGCACACTTTTTTCTTTATGAATGCTTTAAAAATTCCATTTACAAGACAATTGTTTATAATAAAATTCTATTCAATCGTTAGACTCATAACGATTGAAAACAATGTTTTTGTTTGAGTTTGGGTTTGACCAATTCGTAAAAAAAAAAACTAATTAAGACATGAGTGTCCGTCAACCTTAAACAATAATCTTTGTCAATTTTATTTTTCAGTCTTTATGATGGTCGATACTTGATCTATCTCTTACTGTTACATCCCCGGGCAACGCCGGGCTCTACTGCTAGTACCTTATAAATAATGGTCTATTCCGTTTCGATAGAGAAAACATATCGGGGACACTACTTGGGTTCAGTGAGAAAATAAATAAAAGAAAAGAAGAAAGACAGAAGGGTTTAACGACTGTTTCAGTAAAATGGAAAAAGTTGTCAATTTCAAATCTTTTCATTTGTACCCACTTCGCAAAATAGCCACCAACATCCATATATGAATGTTATTGCAATACTTTGTTAAAGTTAAGTTCATATTTAACGATGCGATAGGGGAATTTTTACGGATATTTTATGGTCATGGGAACTCGCCAAGATCTTAAGTCATTAACTTAAAATTAAGATTCATCAAAATATTAAAATTGGAAAACTGAAATTTTCACGGGTTAAAACCAGTTATTATTATTATTATTATTATTATTATTATTATTATTATTATCTTTGATTTCTGGCGTTTACACATTTCTTTCTGGGTCCCGCCCAAGGACCTAAGGTTAGAAATGGCGTCATGACACATTCCACTGACAAAAAAAAAAAAATATTACATAGATAAAGCCCTTCGTAAAGTGTGGGCTGTACTTGTCAGAACAATTTTATGTATCTCTTTGAGGCATGGACTTCCAGGAATCCCTTCAATTAGTCGACTGGAATCTTTTCTAACCAGTCCTAGGGCTCCAACTACAACAGGGATTGTTGATGTTTCCATATGCCACATTTTCGAGATTTCTATTTCAACGTTCTTGTATTTTGACAACTTTTTGAATATCTTCAAAGATACATTGTAGTCAGCAGGGACTGCCATATCAATAAGGAGGCACTTTTATTATTATTATTATTATTATTTTCTTCTGTTCTTCTGCACGTCTTTTCGTTTCAAACCCGAGATGTGCCGGATATTGTCAATCATGACCTCTCTCCAACTTCCTGTCCTTTGTAGCTCTTAATTACTTCTGTCTCACTCAAACCCTTCTCCGCCCCTCCCCCATTCGCTCAAGGTCACCGGGTAAGCTGTGCATTGCTTTCCTATCACCGTCAATCTATCCAGTGAGTATCAAATTTTCCCAGCCCTCTTTCCTCATTATGTATCCACAAAATATCAACTGTCTCTTTCTGATGTGAAGCATAGGTGTCTTTTTTTGATGCCATTTTCTCTAGATCTTATGTTCGACTCATAATATCCTCAGTAGCCTTCTGTAGAATCACACACTAGACGTTGTTCTGATTTTCTTAATGTAAAGACCTTATTACTATTATTCTTGTTAAATTTTGCAACCTTCTCTACAGAACGATTCTCAGATCGAAGCTGCTACTATTGTATGTAACAAAATACATTCGACAGAGTAGCACATATTTTTGTACTTGAACATTTTTTAAATTCTAAATTTTGATCCGCACTAGCTGCCTAACAAATTTTGTTACGAAAACTTAGGCTTGCCTAATAAAAATCTGACATAGTTTAGGTACGGACAGAGATGATAGATAGATAGATAGATAGATAGATAGATAGATAGATAGATAGATAGATCTGAGCAGACTGAGATAGAAAGGTATGAACAGACTTAGATAGATAGATAGATAGATAGATAGATAGATAGATAGATAGATAGATAGATAGATATGACCAGACTGAGATAGATAGATAGATAGATAGATAGATAGATAGATAGATAGATAGATAAAAATAAGATTGATGCACAGATATCTATGTAAGACGGAACATGTAAAAACCTGCTGAAGGTTTAATATTTTTATTTTCTTGTTGACGTTTCGCTCTCAACGAGCATTCTCAAAGAAATCTGAAAATAATATAAGATAAAAATCATTAGTATGGCAACTCCGCTTCTTTACAAATGCTGTGGTTTAATTTGAAAATGTTAACTATTAATAAAATATAAAAATAAGTACTTGAGAACGAACAAATTAATGAGATTTTTACATACAAAACACGTTTTCCCGAGTTTCATCGTTTTTTCGGATATATAAATCATTTATCAGATATATAAGTGCAACTGTGCAGAATTACTGCTTATACTATGTATCTTTTAGTCTTTGCTCGTTTCATAATCATATGCATAAAACTAATGTTTACTTGCAGCAAAAGTGGAGTTAACTTATTCCTAAAATCTTTACTTCGGCGTCCGTGCTATTCAGAATATTGTTACGAGCAGAGAACAGTGTGCACAGCCTGGAGAAGTCCTGGTTCGAAATTGCTGATCTTGTTATTTTAAGACATATTCAATTTAAGATGGCGGATAAAAGCGTGAATCTCGTCTGCTTTGCTGTTTCAGCGAAACGTTTCAATCTTTCCATATTATTTATCTGCTGGATAATTGCAGCTGTGAATGGAGCAAGAATAATAAAGAGTTGTGTTGACAATTTGTTGGCGTGTTATTTTATCAAAGAAGGAAAGTGGACAAAGTCGCAATTACCGATTTGCCAGGCATTCTTTCCCAAACAATTTACAGACAAAATATTTGCTTTAGTCTTATTATCAGTCTTACCTGAAAAATCAACAGCATTCTTCTTTATTATCATATTTTTCTGCTTGTATTACCTGCTCTCTCTCTCTCTCTCTCTCTCACACACACACACTCTCTCTCTCTCTCTATCTATCTATCTATCTATCTATCTATCTATCTATCTATCTAGCTGTCTATCTATCTATCACTGTCTCTCTTTCTCTGTCTTTCTCGTACTTTATTTGTCTCTCTCTCTCTCTCTTTCACTTTCTCTGTCGCTGTCCATAAGTCTCTCCCTTTTTGTCTCTCTCTCTCTTTCTCTCGCTCTTTGTTTCTCTGTCTCTTTCTTTCTTTCTCTGTCTCAATTTCTCTCGCACTCTCTTTGTCTTTGTCTTTCTCTGTCGCTGTCCGTCTGTCTCTCTCTCTCTCTTTCTCTATCTCTCTTTCTCTATCTCTCTTTCCCTCGCTCTCTCTTTCTCTATCTCTCTTTCCCTCGATCTTTCTTTCTCTATCTCTCTCTTTCTTTCTCTGTCTCACTCACTCTCATTCTCTCGCTCTTTTTGTCTTTCTCTGTCGCTGTCTGTCTGTCTGTCTGTCTCTCTCTCTCTCTCTTTTTATCAAGTGACAGCAAGTGTTCTCAATATTTCAGTGATCTCTTTGTACCCAAGCTGAAGAGTTACAATTCCTTCCCCAAGTTCCACTTACTTCAGAACTTGTCTAAATTTATTGGATGGTAATAATAATGTTAATATTAACCGTTTCCTTATAAGGAAACAGCCAGAATTCATTAACCATACAGCCAGATTTACTGGAAATTCATAAAATATTTCTTTTAAATTTTCTTTAACAAAAAAAATCACTCGAGTTCACAGTCATCGGGCTGTAGCTGATTTTTACTGTGTTTTTGTTGAATATTTTGTGTAGGGTGCTTCATTCCGGGAAGTGTTTGTGTAAGAGTTTGAAGAATATTTTTCCTACGTTTGTTTTTACGTTTTTTGCTGTACGGTGGGTTGAACCATATGATATTTCTGCTCCTGTTGGCCCTGTAGAGTCCTGTGTCATTTTTATCTATTATTTTGCTCAGTTCGTATAGTAAGTAGATACCTATGATTTCGCATGTCACTGCACCGTCAACGCTTCCCTAAATAATAAAAAATAAGCTTCCCTAAATAATAATAAAATAAGCAAAATTAATTAATCCAAACAAATTACCAAATCACACCTGTTAGAATAGACGAAATAGAATAATAATAATAACAAAAAAAAAAAAACAACGAACCCAAATAAATAAAGAAAATAATAAACAAAGTAGCAAACCATTACGACCAAAATATTAGTTAGACTAAAAAATCAAACCAAAAAATCGGACGAAAAAAATAGCTATAACTGTTATATAACGATAAAAAATAAATAAATAAAATAAAAATAAAAAACAAATAAATAAATACTACGTTACTTAAAAATCGAAAACCGAAACGAGAAAATATAGAAGTAAAATAAATTGACCTAAATTCATCCAAGTAAATAAATAAACTAACCAATCCCGATAAAGTTACCGTTAGAAAAAACAAATAAAGATAATCAACCCAAATAAACACAAATTAAAAACTGTTTCTGCCAAAATAATAGTTAGAATAAAACTACAACAACCAGCCCCCAAACAGAACAAATAGCTTTAATTAAATTCTCAAACCAAAACAAAACTATTAAATAAGTGATATAAACAATTTTTTTAAATAAACGACTTCCGGTAAAATAACCGCCATAATAGACTACCCACAATGCACCACTGACAAGTATATGTATAAATAGCCGAGAAAAATAACAGCACACGTGGCCTGACGATTGCATATAACAGGAAACAGACTGTCGCCTCTAAGTGTTGACTTCTATGTTCACTTTTATATTTACACACGCTCTATCTCTGATATCGAGCACTTTATCCCATAAATATAGCAGGCCTTAAGACTATATTTCTTATATATATATATATATATATATATATATATATATATATATATATATATTAAAGTTGTGCATTTAGGCAGCAAATTCTCTTTTAGGCATGTCTGATTGAATAAGTTACGTTACAGACATTATGTCCTCTAATTTTTAACAAAATCCGTTCATACTCACGAATAATATTCCTCATATTGATGTTAAAGGATGTGACCTCTGACAACCAATTTATTGTCGGGTTCGGTCGCTTGTTGTCTTGGGGCGACCGCGTTGCTTAGAATAGCTGTTTAAATTTCTTTTATTTTTATTTCATATATATATATATATATATATGTTGTCGTTTATATCCCCCTATATGTGCCCAAATGCAAATTACCAATCAGAGATACCAAAATCAAACAAGTAGAAATAATTAAATATCTAGGAAGTGTTTTAACAGAGCATGGGTAGTGCGACACTGAAATCCGAAGGTGCGTTGGGACAACCAAAGATGCTTTCCAAAACTAAACAGTATTAAGAAACAGGAAATATTCATTAGAAGCATAGACAAGTGTACTGAACTGTTATGTGAAATCTGTCCTCATATACGGCAGGCAATGCTGGAAAATCTTCTCACAGATGAAGAAGAAACTTCAAAAAATTGTGGTTCTACAAAAGGATGCTGAGGATACCATGGACCGAATATGTGGGCAACGATAAAGTTCTAGAGAAAATGGAAACAAAAAGGAAACTTATACTTACCGTCGGACAGCTGTAAATTCTACGACATAATGAGGAAAGAGGGCTTAGAAAATTTAATACTCACAGGACGAATTAAAGACAAGAGAGACAGAAGAAAGCAACGCATAACATACTTAGTGAGCTTGACTAAATCGATGTCTTAACAGAGTTTGGGAGACATAACAAAAAGATAAACCTTATTAAGAGCTACAAAGGACAGGAAATTGTGGAGAGCTATGTTTATCCACTTCCTGAGGGAACACGACAGTTATAGTTGTCTTCTTAGAAATGAATAGAAATATGCATATATATATATATATATATATATATATATAGAGAGAGAGAGAGAGAGAGAGAGAGAGAGATAGATAAACCTAGTGAGCCAGACAAACCTACCCAGGTTTCACCTAAGCGGATCGGCAGGGAAAGCCAGCTTAGGTGAAACCTAGGTAGGTTTGTCTGGCTCACTAGGTTTATCTAGGTCTGCTCTACGGTTGTATTGAGCTCTTTTATTAGTTAGTTGTTTACTCGTGACGGGGTTTTTTCTTTGGGCTTTAAACCTGTATCTGTGCGATTTTTTTCGACAGACTTTCATGTTTCTAGCTCTTTATTTTTTTTAAAACCTTTTTTTTTCCCTCGAGATTGATTTGATTATTGGCAAATCAAAAATTCGAGGGTTTTTCGAAACGAGTATAGTTACCTATATTTGTATATATATATATATATATATATATATATATATATATATATATATATATATACAGACATTGTATTATTTTGTTATTGACATCCATGGCTATAATCTTTATTCTTCTAATTTTGATATTTGGACTGGCGTGCGTAAAAGACCAATCATAAGAAGTATTTTGACGATCACTCTGTAAAGGAATCTAAACTCATGATAACCTATTCCTGGGGGTCTGTACGATCAATGACGAAGGGCTTTTAAGATTAAATATCGCTTTGAGAATATAAACGGCTCTTTACATCCGACGACCTCTGACAACCAATTTATTGTCGGGTCCGGTCGCTTGTTTTCTTGAGGCGACCGCACCGCTTTGAATTTGTTATGTCTCCCGTTAACTTTGTTGTTGAAGTATTTTAGAAAACAGCGAAGCAACAAGCAATTTTAGATTGTCCAGTTATATTCAGCACGTTTATTTTCAGCCTGTTCTCAGCCTCTTCTCTCTCTAATAATGTAATTGCATGTGGAAATTAAAGAAGGAAGCTATCAATAATTATCGATATCTGAATTCTATTTGCTACTAACGGAATTAAATCTGAAAAGCATCAGATATTTTTACTTTAAAACACATTTAGCATGGATTACTCTCAGTGTCCACTGATTTTTGACCATCAGACAAATACATATAAGTTACACACACACGCACAAACACACCTATATATATATATATATATATATATATATATATATATATATATATATATATATATATATATATATATGTGTGTGTGTGTGCAAATATATAGAAAAATAGGAAATAACACGTTAGGTAAATAATCCGAGGTTATTTATATTTCTGTTTTATTTTTTTAAATTTAAAAAAAAAAAACAGTGTTGAATACAAAAGTAGAGCCTAAATTATAATTATATTTATTTTTAAAAAATTATGAATTCCTTTGCTACATATGAAATGGACACCCCGGCCCTGCCTTGATTTGGCCTCTTCCCGAGGGTGACCGATATGTTAGTACAAACCGTTACGCCCCTTATTGCTTCAGCCGTTCCCATAGTAATTAATTCTATGAATGAATATGCTTATAAAGATGGGTAATCTTCAAGATTAGTTATTCCCAAAATTTCGCTTGAGAATGAAACAGAGCTTCATACTTTAATTCAATTTAATTCTAACAATTATATTGATGGTTTTGGCTCTTGTTTTTGAAACATGAGAACTCTTATGTAGCGAAGGAATGAAATTTTTTTAAAAATAAATAAATAAATAAATATATATATATATATATATATATTGGTAAAAATCCGTGAGTAAATAATCGAAGTGAATCCTATTAATATAAAATATTAAAACTAATCCACAAAAGAGAGCTCAATATATTTATTATAGAGTATAGAAATGAATTACATAAAAATGAAACTCAATTGTACCTATTTTATATGGCCATTTCAATCCTCGTGATAAATTGTCAATACTAATACGTTCAATAAAAAAATTGAATCGGGACGCTTCTTTTTTTTTTTTAATTTGAAAAACTTAAAAAAGGATAGAAAGAAAGAAGAAAAAAGAGGAGAAAACAGAGGAACAAACTGCAAATTAGGGAAAAGGCATTTAAGAGAGAAACAGAGAGAAAGAATCGAAAAGAAACACCTAAGTAGTGAGGGGATTATCAAGACAGATCATATACTAATCTAAACAGAAGTTAAAAACGCCTGAAGATTAACAATGACCTCTATTTAAAATGTCAACACTTGTTCAAATAGGAAAAAATTTACATAAGGAAATACAGTCATTAAAGTTAAGATAAGGAAGAGTTTTAAAGACTGTATATAAATAAAAGAAAAATTAGAATTAATATTTGTTGTGGTCCAGGTTAGGACCAAGGAAGAACAACCCGAATACAAGAGTAGAAATAACGAAGGTATATTACACGAAATAATAATACAACATGTCGAAGGTGTTAGTATGACTGTCAGTCTGGTTTGGAGTGAACTACTATCGGCTCGACTCGATTAGGTATCTAGCCATCCCCCCACGAGGGTTGCATGTGGCACAAGGCCGAGTTTAACGTTGGTTTTCCGAGCCCGTAGGCTCGGCCAAAAAATGAACGTAGAAACTGTAAAAACAGAATCGGGTTAGTCAACCTCCCCGAACGAGGCTCTACACTTCGGCCGAGCCTCGTCCGAGTTCCTCTCTGCTCAGAGGCAGAGAGTTCGACCATCAGGCGAGAAGCTCGGCTCGATTCGGTATCTAGCCACCCCGACCACGAGGGTTGCATGTGGCACAAGGCCGAGTTTTACATGTGTTTCCCGAGCCAGTAGGCTCGGCCAAAAAATGCCCGTAGAACCCGTATAAAGAGGCAGAGAGTTCGACCGTCAAGCCGAGAAATTTTACAATATAAGGGAAAAAATTTAAAATAGATTAATAAAAGGTAAAACATAGATTAAAATTAATATTAAAATTAAAAGATTATATAGATTAATCATAGATTAAAATATAAAGGATTAGATAGAATCATATATGTTAAAAGAATAATTCTAGATGAAATTATAATAGATTAAACAGATTAAAATTAAATATACATTAAATTGTAAATTAAAATAGATAAAAGCATAAAGAGTCCTTTTTACAGAGGGGGGAACTTCAATAACAAATAACAAACGCTATGATTCATTTTTTATAAAACGTTTTAGTGTTGACAAGCTCCAGGGAATTTATCCCGAAGAGCGAAATGGCCATATAAAATAGGGTACAATCGATTTTCATTTTTATGTAATTCACATATAGATAAATGGATAGATAGATCCGTCAACAACGATATATATATATATATATATATATATATATATATATATATAT
>CAHIKZ030000066.1:435000-437500 GCA_903632075.3 Acanthosepion pharaonis | reverse complement strand
AATATGTTAAGTTTTCCGTCCAAATCTCAGAGGAAGTAAGTGATGCAATATATGGCTACAAAATTAGTTACATTGGCAGTGTTGTGGTTAGAAATTTAGTTGACGAGGGAGAAAGATTTATTGGTGACAACAATGTAACTAATTTTGTAACCATATATTTGCACTTCTTACTTCTAGTTTCTATTAAATAATAAATATTTAGTTTTCAACACAATATCGTTACTGCTATTAACTACGAATCGGTATACATCATTTATACCTTCAGTACAATGCGCATGCTATACGTTAATATCATTTATATCATACGTTATATTTATTTATATAAGTGTTATATTTATTTATATCAGTGTTATATTTATTTATATCAGTGTTATATTTATTTATATACTCTAATAAATATTTGTATGAACATTATGTTTATACATGTTTATCCTAGCAAGCAATTCTAGTCAAAAAATGAAGAGAAAATAAATAGAAATAATTAAAAAAAAATAACATTTTGATGGCCGGGAATGTCTGTTTTTAAATGATGCTGCCAACTTGAAAAAAAAAACGCCGATGTTTAGCGAAAAATGGTATCTGTTAAAAGACATGCAAATTCCCAGAAAGGGCACTGCGGGCGGGAGACTTCGAAGAAGTCATCATCTGTCGCGAACATCCTGAAATTTTAATAAGGCTCCTCTGGTAAAAATGAAAACTTGTGGAAAATGGCAATTGGACTGGTTGGCTGCTGCAAAGAGAAAATATGACAAAAAAAAAACGTTGAGGCGAGAAAGAAACACAGATTTGATGGCAAATGAAAGAAAATAAGAGGAAATTCTTGAATACGAAGCAAATATTGGAAAAGAATGCATTGAAATCAAATCTGCCACAGGAAATAAAAGAAAATTATAAAATATAAGAAAACAATACTTATTGAAAGAAATAAAATAAATATGAAATTACAAATTGTTGAAATAAAATGGCAAAACAGAATAAAAAAAACGCTAATATAAAAATGAATCAAGTTATGTTATTTTTACTTTTTTATTGAAATATACAATGCCGTGCCATTCTTCTTTATCTGCCGTGTCCCTTCAGGACGTAGGGGACCATGGCTCTTCACAACTTCCTGTCCCTTTTAGTTCTTAATAATTTTTGACTTTCTGTTATTTCGCCTAAATCCTGTTCTGTCATCCATTTATTCAAGCCCGCTATGTAGATTGTGTTCTCTTCCTCACTCTGTCTTGCCTTCAATCTGCCCTGTGAGTATCAGATTTTCCAAAGCCCTCCATTCTCATTATGTGCTGTAGAATCTTCATATTAAATGACATTCCGCTACTCGTAATGACAGTGGTGATATAAGCCGTTTCCATTCAGAAAACATTTGACTTTCACTGACCGAAACAGCTTTACAGTTGCTTCAAGTTCATGAAATATTTCTATTAAAACAAGTTTTCATAAAAATAGACTTCACAAATCCATTAACTGTTATCGCTCTTTCTAGTACTAATGAACCTGTTCTTTAAAAAGGAATTGTATACACACCTTCTCTCTACAAAGCATCTATAGCGGGTAATTAAAATTAATTAAAGATTTTCATAATAATATTTCATTATAATATCTTACTTATTATAAAACGCAAATTGTGTGTATGTGTGTGTGTGTGTGTGTGTGTACGTTTATATATTGGATCGGATTTCCTACATTTTTCAACCGAATTCAACAAAACTTCTCAGGACTACGTAAAATTACCTTGCGGTGGTTCTGACAGTGCCCAAAATTGGAAAAACACTATTGTTTTTGCACGAAATCAATTTGAAAACACGATTAAGAGGCCTCCCGAGAATGAAAGGGGGACAACTCATGTTATATTATTATAAAACCCAGGTTGTGTGTGTGTGTGTGTGTGTGTGTGTGTGTGTGTGTGTGTGTGTGTGTTCGTTTATATATGGGATCGGATTTCCTACATTTTTCAACCGATTTTAACAAAACTTCACTTTTTTTTGGCAGGTAGTGTTTCTTATTGTCTTGCACACTTTTTTCTTTATTTTTACATTCAGAATGCTTTAAAAATTCCATTTACAAGACAGTTGTTTATAATAAAATTCTATTCAATCGGTAGACTCATAACGATTGAAAACAATGTTTTTGTTTGAGTTTGGGTTTGACCAATTCTTGAAAAACAAAAAAAAAACTAATTAAGACATGTGTGTCCGTCAACCTTAAACAATAATCTTTGTCAATTTTATTTTTCAGTCTTTATGATGGTCGATACTTGATCTATCTCTTACTTTTACATTCCCGGGCAACGCCGGGCTCTACTGCTAGTAATAAATAAAATTTAAACAATAATATATTACAAATATATTGTAAAATATATATAATAATGTAAAATTGTATAATTTAATATAATAAAGTTATAATAAACATTAAAAGCAAAAATTCAATTAATATTGATTGGCTCCATGCATTCCAACCAACTCTCCAAAAATTTAATTGCAATGTCAATCGCTATCTA
>CAHIKZ030000066.1:397500-425000 GCA_903632075.3 Acanthosepion pharaonis | reverse complement strand
TTTAGTTTAAGGTTAGAAAATGAGTGCCTATGAGTATAAAATCTCTGTTTCCATTCCCCCGCGGAGATTCCAATGTAAACATTACAATTTTTCATATTTTCTTTGGGGAAAATAGTCACTTGATATATAACCTTGGTAGATTTGCATTTGCCCTCTACTGGACAGTTCTCTTTAGATCTACAACTACAGGAGGGTCCAATACCAGGTCTGTTGTTTGTCCCATAGAAATTTCTTAAAATATGGTTATTGTGTGAGTTAATAATTTAAACATTTTGTTGGTGCAGCAGTGGGTAATCTTAATCGTTTTCCTATTGAAGATCTTACTTAGAGGGTGTTTTTTTTTAAGTCTTTATTTATTAACTTTAGAAAATACTGCCCAATGTTAATATTTGACAGTTTGCATAAGGCAGGGTTGAACCATATATTTTTTTCTTTTTTCTGTGTCTGCATTTCACTTTAGATATTTCTATGTTTCTTATAGGGGTTAGATAATTTATTTTTAAAACCATTTTTTGAGAGCATTTTCATACGATCTTTTATTTTATTTAAGGATATTTATGTTGGACGATAATCGACTAATCCTAGTGCCGACAATGGTGGGTATCTGTTTCACAATGGCATTGGGGTGATTAGAATTAACATTAATATAGGTGTGAGTTTCATTGACGTTATGTTATGGTTTAAATGGAGGTTAAGGATGATGTCTAGATAATCAACTATTTTAACGTTAGAAGAAATCTCAATCCTAAACCCTAGTAATTTTAAGGCCCTAAAGTTTCGAAACGTCTCTTATTTCTTTATATTCTGATACCAAGGAGACAAAAACTCCCGTAGATTTTTAAGGCACTCTTTCTGAAGAACTTTAAAATATTTTCTTTCGAAGAGTTAGAAGGAAGTGAATATTATGGAAATATAGTAGCTAATTAAGTTAAACATATATTATGGAATTTTGAATTTGTTTTTATGTCGACATTTATACACTACTTCTGTTTTAAACATTTTCTGTCCAATCCTTCTACCTAACCATTTTCAGAAGAATATTTATTCTTTTTAAGCAACATGACACTGACCAATGAACCATCGAAGTATAAAAAGTGACACCTAACACAAGGGATGAACAAGTGTTGTGCCTACACGTAATACAGAACCTCGCAAAGAATCAATTATAAATTGTATCTTAAGGGAATTTATTTTAATGTTTAATTGTATCTTCAGGTACATACTTATTTATTCCTATGTCTTTGCAGTTGTTATGTATACAAAAATGCCAAAGATAAGACATTTTAACAAGTGAAAAGTAACAAGTGATTCTTGGAGAGCTATTAGCTGAAAAATTGACATATCTCGGCATTGTGGGCATCGTTACCTTAATGGAGGTAAGCGAATTGGACACAAGAAGTGGAAGGCTTAAGAATCTATCTACAGCAGATGAACTACATTTGAAAGCCATGTCTTCAAGAAATATAAAAATAACAGGAAAAAAAAAACTGACACAGCACATGATCCATCTACTGTTCATCGGAGCCACATGAGATTTTTTTAATCGTTTTCACCCCATGTAAGGCCGTAAAGCCACTAAAACACAAGGATTAATGGCTGCGGAAGAATTAGGAACAGAAACATTAATAATGAGCGGGAAGAGAAAAGACGACGCAGGAAGACTGTAGATAGCGATTGAAATTGCTTTTAAATTTATGCAGATTAAATTTTGCTGGAAAGCATGGAGCCGGAAGGGAGTTCCACAAACGGGAAGTACGAGAAAAAAAATTGTTAACATAGAATTTACGGTTACATATAGAATGCTCAACTGTAAATTGATGAGATCTCGATGCCAGTGTAATACTGGGTTAAAATTCAAAAAGTCTAGGTACCATAGCGAAGAGTTCATCCGAACAATTACCAAGAAAATATTGATAGAAAAGACACAGGGAGGCAACCTTACGTCGGTGGGAAAGTGAATGAATTCGAGCCGCCAGATCAGGACCAATAATATTTCTGATTCTTTTTAAGATTTTATCAAGTACTTCAAGGTAAGTAGCAGAGGCACCAGTCCATGTGTGCAGCAATATTCTAAGCATGGACGAATGGTAGACTTATAGATATGTAAGATAGATTCTGAAGAGAAAATTTGTCTCGCACGACACAGTGAACCAACTTTCTTAGCAGCTGACCTAGCAACGGATTCAATATAGTCTTTTCACTTCATGTCAGCTGAGAACGTTAGCACAATAAGACACATCAAGTTATTTTCCTGGAGGTTAGCATCAGCCATGTTGATGGAAAGCAGCGTGGGATCTCTCAGATGATTAATAAAGAGAAGTATAGTTTTGGAGGCGTTAAAATTAACGAGTCATCTTTTGCCTCATTTAACAACGGACTTGGGGTCGTTTTAGACATTGACTACTATTTTGACCTTATCGAACTGATCAATCTTAGAATCGAGAAGGAGAAAATGGCTTAGTCAAGATAGTCCGAATAGAAACGTGGCTGTCTAGAAACCATTGATAAGGAAAATAGGCGAAGAGAAATGCCAAATTTCACAAGGGCTGAAAATCGGTGGTAACTGGTCTTTGTAAGTGATGACTCCAACTTCGAAGTTTTTTTTAGTTTAAATCATCTGCTTCGTCAGTCATGTATCGAAAGATAAATGATCGCCTACGCGTGTATCACGCATGGCAAATAACTGACTGATAGGAGAAACATCCTCTTGGGTGTCGGTTTCACAGAGCAGGGTTTCCCGGGAAGAAGCTGTTCAATGTCTATCTTTCTCTTTTCTCTTCCTCTCTCTCTCCCCTCTCTCTCTCTCTCTCTATATATATATATATATATATATATATATATATATATATATATATATATATATATATATATATATATATATATATATATATATGTATTTATATATATATGTTTATATATATATATGGTATAAAATGACAATTGAAAAGAATCTTAGATTTGCACGATGCGTTTAAGATTTTTTACAGTTGTCATTTTATACCAATCTGTCTGGTCCACAGAACTGATCTGAGAATTTAACTATATATATATATATATATATATATATATATATATATATATATATATATATATATATACACACACACACACACACACACATATATATATATATATATATATATATATATATATATATAGTTAAATTCCCAGATCAATTCTGTGGACAAGAGAGATATATATGTTTGTCTACGCGGACGACACTACAATTTACACCTGCCTCAAAAACAAATCTAGTGTCGGTGACAAAATTAACCTGGCCCTGCGTCTTGAAATGGACCTCCAATCGGTTGTTAACTGGGGCGAGAATTGGCTGGTCAAATTTAACGCCTCAAAAACTAAACTACTCTCTATTAATCACCATAGAGATCCTTCCCTGCCCCCACTCCCCTTAGAATGTCTGATAGTCAACTTCTTGAGAGCAACTCCCTGCGTCTGCTCGGTCTCACGTTGACTGCTGACCTGAGATGGAACAAATACATTGAGTCAATTGCTTCTTCCACCGCGAGGAAAGTTGGCTCCCTGTGCCGCGCCAGGAATTTTTCTCCCCGGAATCGATACTTCATATATATAAATCAACCATTCGCCCTTGCATGGAGTATTGCTGCCATATATGGTCAGGGGCCCATTCTGTTTAACTCGGAGTTCTTGACAAGATCCAGAGACGGATATGTAATATAATTGGCCCTGATCTGGCGTCTCGTCTACAGTCACTCTCTCACAGACGCGCCGTCGCCTCTCTCTGTCTTTTCTACAAATACTTTCATGGTAATTGCTCCGATGAGCTGTTCTTACTGGTTCCCAGACTCCATGAATTCAAGCGCCCTACGAGGCTGGCATCCCGCTCCCACCCTTACACTGTAGAAACTTTTAAATGTAGCCGTCTCTTCTACTCCAATAGTTTCATACCTCGCACCACTCGCCTGTGGAACACTCTTCCCAATTACTGTTTCCCTGAGAGCTATAATCTCCAACTATTCAAATGTAATGTCAATCGACATCTCCAGTTACCTTAATCTACCCACTATCCCTCTCCTCATCCTTTCTTCTATCTCTCCTATCTGCTCTCGCTCCAAATTTTCTACAACCCCCTGCATCCTAGTGGTTTCCTGCTTTGCTCGGGGCGTAATGCTTAAAAAATATATATATATATACTTTAATTTACAGTAATTTACAATCGCCTGATAAGATGCGTTCATTCGCATATATATATATTCTGAAAATTACTTTATAGATACAAGTAACGATCAAGTTTTGTGCTTCTGACGTTTTAAGTCTCATTATATATATATATATATATATATATATATATATATATATATATATATGATAGGAAAGTAATTATGTATTTATATTTTTATTCACTGATATGTTTCAATATAGAATACAGGAGGAGAATATAACTGTAAATTATAAACAATGTTGAAAGATCGAAGGCTGTATTGAGGCTAAAGCATCAATACAGGCTTCGATCTTTCATGTTTTGTTTCTGAACACAGCTATCAGTTTTGTATGAGGCTTCAATTTTATGACTGCCTCATGAGCGGTTCCAGGACCAATATCTCGCTGCTGCGCTAACATCCTTAATGATTTTATTGGAGTCTGATGCATATTGTCAGAAATATCCAACCATTTGTTCTTCGATAGATTTGCTGGCCTTCCGCAAAGTCTGGCATTGTCCAAAGATTCTGTTTCCTGAAATTTATCAACAAGGTTATAAATTGCATTGAGATGATAAACAGGTGTATCTGAAAATTTATCAGCAAAATGCTGTCGCGCCAAATCTGTGCATGTACCAACTTGTCGAAATACGTGTTCGACGAGAAATACGTGTTCTTCAGTTGTTAAAACCCCATTGGCGTGAAATTTGAAATATGAAAAATGATTAGCAAATTGCACTTTAATTTTCCGAACACCCTATATAGATACAATGTGATGTACGTAAAATGATATATAATTTAACGCATATCAAAGAGAACGCAATTTATATAGTTTATAAAACGAACAAGAATAAATGAAAATAAACAATAAAAAATAAGTAAAAAAAATAATCTAAACGAAAATGTAAGTAAATATACTAACTAAATAATAAACACATTAATAAACCACAAACGTACTGAACGACACAAGAAAACGTCGTAAAAACAATCAAAATAATCATGTTAACGGGCAACACTACAAAGTAGCGACAAAAATGCATTCGAATCCACTATTATTTCTACTTAATAACCCCTAGAATAATTTGAAATACAACCTTTACCGCCTACCAAAATAACAGTTAGAATAATACAATAGACTACCCACAATGCAATACAAAAGATTACCCACAATGCATCACTGACATGTATATATAAATAGCAAACTCAGCGCATTTGGCCTGACGATTGCGTTTAGCATGAAATACACTGCCTCGCCTCCGGGGGTTGACATCTATCTATCTATCTATCTATATATATATATATATATATATATATATATTAATTTACAGTAACTTACAATCGCCTGATGAGATGCGTTGGTACACATCGAAACACGACTGCAATTGTGTAGCGATTTTGACATGCTTTCGAAGTAATATCCTAAAATAGAGAATATTGCTCTACTTTGTATTGAGCTCTCTTTTTAAATTGAATGTTACAAACATTGAATTGTACTCTATTCCTTTTCATGCATATATATATATATATATATATATATATATATATATATATATATATATATATATATATATATATATATATAAAATATATAAGAATAAAATATATATATATATATATATATATAAGTGAACATAAATCCAACACTTAGAAGCGACAGTCTGTTTCATGCTAGATGCAATCGTCAGGCCACGAGTGCCTGACGTTTGCATCTAGCATGAAACAGACTGTCGCCTCTAAGTGTTGACTTCTATGTTTACTTTTATATTTACACACGCTCTATCTCTGATATTGAGAACTTTATCCCATAAATATAGCACATCTTAAGACTATATTTCTTCATATATATATATATATACATATATATATGTGTGTGTGTGTGTGTGTGTGTGTGTGTGTGTGTGTGTGTTTATTCAAGCAACATATTTTCATTCAAGCATGTTTGGTTAAATAATTTAGAGCTATTATGTTTATCTATTTTAGTTTTAATCCTTTCAAGTTCACGAATTCATTTTTTGGTGGCTGTAGAAAAGTAACTAAGAAAAATTCCAAACTTTTCTTTCAAATAATTTTTATTTTTCCAAGTACTTTCAATCTTATCTGAGATCCTCTTCATTGGTTGCATATCTATGGATGTGTTATGAGTTAACACCATAAATTCAAAATATTACTCATCTCTATGCAAGGGAGGTAACTTACGTGATTTGTTTAAAGATTTTTTTTTGTATTTCAATTTAGTATTTTTATATAACACTTTGCTGCTATAAACATTTCAGAACGCCGTGACGTCACAATATAACGAGGTATCGATAGCACATTTAGAAAGTACTCAACCCAGTAGCTGTTTTTCCATTGACGCACGAGGTTCTTAGTAGTCAATGTCTTCAGAATACAAAACTACTGTTGTGAAGAGTCCTCACGCTGACCACAAAGCCAGGGAAACGATTGAATGGTTTTAAACCCCAAAAATCATGGTCTGCGACCTTGCAATGACATATGGGACTTCAGACGAAAGAACAATTTCAGGCCAGAAAGTAAGGCTCATAAGAAGCGCTCTGGTGCCACCATAAGGGCCGAGTTCTTTGCTGATGTTACCGAAGTTGTCAAGGAGAACCCCAGCAAACCATGAGGAAAATCGCCAAGGAAATGAGCACCAGCAGGGGAACAATCGTGTGTATAGTCAAGTAGGACTTGAATTATAAATCTTTTGTGCTCAAGAGGCGCCACTGGCTCATGGTACCAATGATTGCCCGACTGATGAACCCTCCACTTGATCGCCAGACTGCAATCCTCTCGACTATTTTGTGTGAGCCTGTTGAAAACAGAGGTGAACAGAAGACCCTACAACACCAAGCAAGCTCTCAAGGCAGCTATCAGAATTTGTTATACAAAAAATGCTGTTTTTATTATCCATTTTTTTTTTCTGGATTTAAATTGCGGCAAAATTACCACCATTTCCAATTCTCAGTTCAGATCAAACTGTTCATTTTTCTTTACAAAAAAAAAATTAATTTTGGATTCAGCATATATATGGATATGGAGCCAGAAATCTAAAAGAGAAATTAAATTTTGTAGTCACTTCTAATAAATCCAGACGGCTTTGTATTCTGCTTTTATCTAAAATAAACAAACATTGGAGTTAATCGCTGATTAATTGAAACTGACAAAATCCTTTCCGTTGGACATTTCTGCGGTTGATTATGGGGTTCCATGCAAATTTTAAAATTTCCTCTTTATACTTTTCTGGAATGATAAACATTGCTGAGTAGTTTGGCTGGAGCGGGAGAGATACGATAAATAATTTTTCCACTTATTTAAAATTGTGTTAAGTTAAAACAAATAAAAAAACATTAAACTGCTTATAAAATAATTTATGAATGAAAAAATATTTTTTCATGAGAAAAATTTCACTTTGCGTGGCAAAATTAATTCTCACTAGAAAACTTGAAAATTTTAGAAAAGAATTTTAACAGGAAAGAAATTTACGTCAAGCCAGAACATAATGCTTATCTATCTATCAATCTCTCTCTCTCTCTCTATATATATATATATATATATATATATATATATATATATATAAAGACATTTTTATGTTTATACATTCTTTTATAGATACAAATATTTAAGCAAATGCTCTGTTTATAATAAACAGTATTAATAACATTTACCGGCTTGAATGTCCGAGAAATTTTCATTGAAAATATTCGTCCTCCGACAAGAATCGAACCTGTATCCTATACCGAACCGTCATATAGCCTGACATGCCTTAACCGAATGAGTGGATTTTACCCATTTTAAACTACAATCTTCCATGAATCTCTCACGCACATTCATATCTGTTCAATGAGTATCCAAATGTAAACAAATGACGTCACACATTATGAAATGGACAAAGTCCGACAATTATTTTTAGACATTTTTATGTATATGCATTCTTTTTATAAATACAAATATTTAAGTAAATGCTCTGTTTAATAATAAACCGTATCAATAGCACATACCGGCCTGAATGTCCGAGAAATTTTCATAGAAATTATTCGACCTCCGACAGAAATTGAACCTATATCCTATACGGAACCGTCATATAGCCTGACGTGCTTTAACAAAATATATTAAAAGAATGTATAAACATAAAAAATAAAAATAAAACCTAAATATCCATACAGAGGAACGAAAACATCATCATACTACCGGCTGACAAAGGCAATGCGACTGTAATAATGGACAAATGAGATTATACAAGAAAGCTGGAAGACCTCATTAGCAATGGTAGCTACAGCAAAGTGAAAAAGGATCCTACTATGAAAACGGAACGCAAACTGTCACAGATCCTAATCAAGAACAAGGATCACTTCGCACCTAAGACGTATAGGCAGTTATCGCAGCGTTATACCAAGGTACCTCACATATACGGTCTCCCTAAGATACACAAAGACGGTATTCCGCTCAGGCCGATTGTTAGTTGCCAAGGCTCTGTGTGCCACCCTCTGAGTCGCTTCCTTGTAGATATAATTGACCCATTGATCAGAAAGTCTCTTTCACATGTCCGAAACTCCGCCCACTTCGGGGAAATAATCAAAGATGCTCCCATCCTATCCAACCAGATGGTGAGCTTGGACGCGATGAGTTTGTTCACCAAGGTACCCACGGAAGAGGCACTCTCAGTAGTCAGAAACAGATTGGCCTCTGACTCATCCCTAGAAGAACGGACCAGTATCCCAACAGATAATTCGATAGAGATGTTGACTTTCTGTACACAAACAACACACTTCGGAATGGGATCACACATATATCGACAGGATGAGGGCTTAGCAATGGGCTCGCCATTATCACCAGCAATGGCGAATATATACATGGAATACTTTGAGGAAATGGCATTAGAATCTATATCTTTGAAGCCAACTATATGGTCAAGGTACGTAGATGACACCTTCATACTCTGGCCACACCAGGAAGATGTTCAGGTTCTACTGGACCATGTGAACTCAATAAGACCTTCGATGCAGTTCACAATAGAGAAAGAGATTAACAACACATTCCCATTCCTGGATGTTCTAATAATTCTAAGAGAGCATGGGTTCAAGACATCCATATACCGTAAACCAACATTCACCGGACAGTACCTCAATTTCAACTCCCACCATCCATTCAGTGTAAAGAAAGGGATCGTCCGCTGCTTACAACACCGAGCAAAAGTCATAGGTGGCGACCCAGAGACATTAGATAAAGAATTGGTCAGTATAAGTAGTACCCTACAACGTAACAACTACCCTGGATACATGGCAGCAGGCAAAAAAAACTGGGATAGACGGGTACAAGAGGAAGACAACAACACTCAGAAAATAGTCTGCCTGCCTTATGTGAAGGGGTTATCAGAGAAAATACAAAGGATCTGCGGTCCATACAACATCAGGACAACCTTTAAAATCTGGACGACACTTCGCAGATATCTCTTTCGATTAAGACCCCCTGCCCCATAGAGGAGAACATGACTTAAGACTGTGTGTACGGAAAGAAATATAAAGGGGAGACAGGCAGCTCCCTTAAGGTAAGACTTCAAGAACACCAGAAAGCTGTAACACGAGGGGAAATGGAAAAATCAGGCGTGGCTGACCATATATGGAGAGAGAAGGGAAATCACCGCCATCTGTGGAATCAGGTTGAGATCATAGACAAGGAACACCATTGGAAAATTCGTAAACCTAAGGAATCAGCACATATGCTAGGCATCTCCTGTGCCGACCAAGCATAGAAATAAATACAATATGAGAACCAGTAATAAGGAGTGCATGAGAAAAGCGATGATAACAAGAAAAAGTTGCAATATGAACTCTGGTAAAAACATTAATGATAACAGCAAAAAATTGCAATATTAGCACTGGTAAAAATGGTTGCTGAAACCTTAGGTTGAAAATACCCAGAAATTCATACACATATGTCTTCATGACACAGCTGTCCTCAGGACACATGGCACAGTGGATAAAGGCGTTGGTTAGATCCAGTGACAAGACCCAAAGAGTGTGAGTTCAATACCCGGTTAAGGCAGTGGAGAACTTTCAGAAGTAAATTAACAGAAGTTAACTGATAACTGACATCCATTAAACATGGCACGTGGATCTAGAACAGTCTACCCCAGTGATCGAAATAAAGGGTTAAGTTCGACATTCCAACCACCTGAAGAAAGTCGGAGCGTACAACGGCCGAAACGTTGTAATAAATATGGCGACAAAGATGAGGACAATAGGCCGAGTAATGTAAATAATGTACATAATACCTCATCTCAGAAATATAGACAGATACTGAAGGGCCGAAACGTTGTAATAAATATGGCGACAAAGATGAGGACAATAGTCCGAATAATGTAAATAATGTACATAATACCTCATCTCAGAAATATAGACAGATACTGAAGGGCCGAAACGTTGTAATAAATATGGCGACAAAGATGAGAACAATAGTCCGAATAATATAAATAATGTACATAATACCTCATCTCAGAAATATAGACGAGAAATGTACATTATTTCACGATATTCGGACTATTATCTATCTTTATCCTCATTTTGACCCTTCAGTATCATCTCAGAAAATATAGACAGATACTGAAGGGCCGAAACGTCGTAATAAATATGGCGACAAAGATGAGGACAATAGTCCGAATAATGTAAATAATGTACATAATAACTCATCTCAGGAATATAGAAGGTAAGAAATATTGGTAAATGGAAGGAAATCATGTTGGAACAGAAAAGAAAATATACCCCATGAAGAATGGAGAAAGGCAGGAAGAGATGAAATCAAGTTGGGAATAAAATAAACATTAAATAAATTAGACTAATAGGAACAAATAAATGAAGTGTGGTGTAGAAGCAAATAGAAAGAAACCCTGGAGTCATCCTAACGGGAATAATTGCGTAGACAAGGAAGACATCCATGATGAATTCCGATGTAAGCATAAACAAACAATCAAGCAAACAAAAAAATGCTTAAGATAAGAACACTCTGAGCAAACCACAACAAAAATCGTGATGACAACACCATGAAAAGCTTCAAAGCAAATTCAAAACTATAAAACCGGGATTGAAAATGAAAGATAAACACACTGAAACAAAATGGCGTAAAATGAACATGATGCAATTATGATGAGTCAACGTGATAATCGGCTCTTCTTTGGGCGCAATAACAGCTATATGTTTCAAAATTTTGTTTCCTACTTTTCCTAAAATTGTGCCTTTCATGCTTTTCTGAAATCACCCGTTCAATCACATATCTTACATACCCGTAGATTAACACCCAGCAGTTTGATTCGTTATCTATTCATTTATCCATATTTATTTAACGCTTGAAACTTTTCTTGACTTTACACCACTTCTTTGTCTCCTTGCTTCGTTTCTTGGCAATGTACGAAAACAATATCGACTTCCGCTCTGTTAGCTAATATCAGTAGTTGTTTCCTTTGACGCATTCAGTTTTCTATGCATTCAAATGAAGTCTTTCTTCAGTTTATGCACTCAACGCCTGTCAAAAACAAAACGTTTCGTTAAACCTACTGCAGCTTCAACAACAAAATCCATAATTCGGCATATTTTGACAGCTGTTTCGACTTGTATTGTTTTCATGACTCAAACACTATTATAGTGGCGACTTCATATTTGAAACAGACAACTCATTTTTATTAATTAAACACTGGTTCTCGTGCAATCACCCAAGTTTAGCAACGTCGAGTCTGGTCAGTGCCTAGATGGGTGACAGCTTGAGGATACCAGGTGCTGTAAATTTGGATATATAGATGGTGTAATGGATAATGGCCCAGAATTTGTCATCGGAGAACAGGGTTCCAATTCCCGTTGGGTTTGTTATATTCACTTACGAGCAAATACACTTCGAAAAGGTATGAATCTGCCTTTTCTTCTCCAAGCTATGGGTTAATTAGTTAGATTTGTATCACTAACATACCATCGACCTGTCCGTTTTTAATTCGGAAAATATTACAAGTAAGACTCTCTCGCTTCTTGCCTTTCAATTTATATGTTACAATAACTCTGTGAGGAACAAATTAGTGACAATCATTTATAAATTTGTATATAATTTCTTGTATGCATGTTTGTCATTCCTTTCTTTCAGTTATTCTATTCTGGTCATCTGTTACGATACTCCGGAAATAATAATGCCTGTAATGGGGGAACGTAATTGGGAATATTCTTTCTTGCCTAGCGTGCTTACGACCATATCACTTTAAAACACCGGTTCACGTTAAAATACCAGTTCCCTGTTATGGGTTAATTAGCAAAACTTGCATCACTAAACAATTATTATCTCCAAAATTAAAAATCTTAAAAATATTTCCTAGTTTTAAATAACCTACAATGAGTTGGTACGCCGTAAAAAACGAATCAGCCATTGAACAAAATTGTCAGACTACAAATAAATCTTTAATTTTTAAAACCAATATGTTGTGTTTATTATGTCTAATTATCTTTCTTCTGATAGACAAAGGCTTACGGTCATATCACGTTGAAACGCCGGTTTTCGTTCGATCACCGAAGGTAAGCAACGTCAAGCTTGGTTAGTACCTAGATGGATCACTGCTTTGGGATATCAAAATTGGAGTGTGAGGCTGGTGTAATGGATAATGAATGTACTCAGAAATGGAAATCGAATAACCGAGTTCTACTTCCAATCGTATTAGTTATATTCATTTATACGTAAATGCTATTGTGAATGGTATGGAGCCACCTGATCTTCACCACCAACTATGGTTTAATTAGTAGAACGTATATCAGTAAATTATTAATATCTGTACCCCAGAAAACAAGGTTACAATTAAAAAATATTTCAATTCCCGTTGTTTTATTATATTCACTTACGCGCAAATACACTTGGTAAAGGTATGAACGTACCTTTCCTTCTCCAAGCTATGGGTTAATTAGTAAGATTTGTATCACTAACATACCACCAACCTCTTCGTTTTCCATTTGGGAAATATTACAAGTAAGACTCTCTCGCTTCTTGCTATTCAATTATCAATGGATAATGGCTCAGAGTTCCAATTCACGTTGGGTTTGTTATATTTACTTTCGCACAAATACACTAGGTAAAGGTATGAATCTACGTTTCCTTCTCCAAGCTATCCACTCGGGAAATATTACAAGTAAGACTCTCTCGCTTCTTATTTTGGCTTTAAATAAACTGCAAAAGTTTGACAAGCTGTAAGAAACAAATCAGTCAATCCATCAAAACATAATTCGAAAATACGCTTTTAAGTAGGCGCCCAAGGGGGTCGTCAGTGATGTCTTGATTTGGTTCATCAGGGAGTTTCGGGTCTTTCAACATCATACTCCCCATCACCAAATCGACCCAATCAGGGGAGATCAACCCCTGATTCCCCCTTCCAATTAAACGCTAACAGCTACTCTGGCCTTTTTAAAGGAATAAGAGGAAGAAAGACCACATATTCCGCTCATCCGATTGGATGTTTGTAACAACCAATCCGCTGCACGAACTATCTTTTAAATAACCCGCGGTGGGGACTGGCTTCTTTTCTTATTTCGGTGGATTGCAGTTACGATGGATAACTGAGGAGGTAATCTTAATGTCCCTAATTCTTACCCTATTTCCTTAATTATTGTAAGGTTTAATTATTTGCCATTTTTATTTTATTTGTACTTTTTTACTTTTCTTTTGGCGGGGATATTTAAACTCAATCCTATTATCACATTTTATCGTTTAGCCTGTTTCTTAACATTATTGCATGTTAACTTTAAATAGATGTATTCGCAAAATTAAGATAATAATTGTCCTTAAACATGGCGTATATATATATATATATTTCCCGTACATACAAAAATGAAATTAAAAATAAAATAAAATAAAAGTACAATAAGCATATATAATATTCCTTAACATTGATTTAAACTATATACAAATTTGAAGTCGTTAAATATAACAGACGACGAAATGATCTTGGAGTATATCAAATATTAACGAAGCTTCATATTATATTTATATATATGTATCGCTTAAAACCGATGACAGTTAAACTAATAAATAAAAGTCGCTTCCTCTAGATCGATGTGATGCTTTCGTTTGTAGTTTGGATTTAAAAAGAAGATTTGCCTATAGCCTCATGATGGCTACCATTTGGGTGAATCGCCCCTTCACCACGCGAATTCTTTGTATCATCCGCCAAATTCTTTGTATTTTCAGCTGAGTTCTTTTTATCGCCGCTATCATTCTATCACCGGGGGAATTTTTTCTATCATCAAATTCTATGTCAAATCAGTTAAAATTCTTTTTGTCATCATCAATTTCTTTCCATCATCAGAAATTCAGTCTGTCATGAATAAAATTCTTTCCATTATCAGAGATATTCATCTTATCATCAGAAACATTCTTCCTGCCATCAGACAAAGTCATTCTATCATTAGCAAAATTATTTCTTTAATCAGCAAAATTATTTGCATTATCAGCAAAATTTTGCTATTATCAGCTAAATTCTTTCTGTCATCACCAAAACTCTTTTCATCGCCAAAATTCTTTCAATTATCAAACAAATTCTGTCATCGACAAAATTATTTCTGCCATCGATAAATTCTTTCCATTATCAACCAGATTCATTCTATACTCAGCAAAATTCTTTGTGTCACCAACAAAATTCTTCCAGCCAACAGTAATTTTTAATAGTTTTAGTGTTAGAAAATAAAGAATGTGCCGTATATACTCGCGTATCAGTCGACTTTTGGAGATTTAATTTTGAACTTAATTTTAAGGGGGTCGCATCATACATGAGATATCAAATTAGCATATGTACTGCTGGACCTGGCTATGCCGATGACCAAACTATATATCTATTTACTGTAGTTAAATTAGCTTCAAAATTAAGTCTTCAAAGAATCGCAGTATACGCGAGTATATACGGTATATATTTCTGATTGTTGGTCAGTCAGTTAAGTACCATACGTGATTGAGCGATCATGTCTCTTTCAATTCATGACTAGACAGAAGATTTTTCTGTAGTTGGATACCATTTCTTCCTGCGGTAGACTAGTTGCCAACCAAGGCTACAGAATTCAGTTTGTGCTGCTATACACCCATAGCTGGGAGTAAAAGAGATGGATTCATGCCTTTCACAATCATATTTGCGCGTAAGTGAATGGAACGAACGGGACTGGAATTCGAACTCGGCTCTTCGATTTCACATTCCGAGCTGATATCCATTACATCACAACGCAATTCCTTGTTGGTCAGGCACCTCAAATGCACACGCACCTGCAAGTGTCAAAAGCAAGAGATGGCCATTCAAATTGGGGCTCGTTTTTTTTTTTTTTTTCTGAAGACAACCACATCCAAAAAATAGATGCTGAAAAAAATGAAGCATTTGATTGAATTGATTGTTTATGATTTAAGAAAAACAAGAACAACTACAACATTTTTTTTTTTTTTTTTATATATATATATATAAAATAGAAGAGCAAGAAGAAAAGGCGAAAAGGATAGAAAAGGAATCGAGAGGAAGTAAGTCTGGAAGGAAAAAGAATTAATAAAAATTGAAAAATTAATTCCATAAAGTCCACAGGGGCAAAAGTTGGAAAAAACTAGAAGTGCAAAAAAAAATAAAATAAAATAAAATAAAAATAAAAATAAAGGAAAGAAAGGCGAGAAATAAAGAATAAATACGAGAGACAATAAATAGTAGAAGGAAGAAGGAAAGAGAAAAAGAAAGAAAAAAAAAGGAAAAAAAGAAAGAAAAATAACAGAAAATGGAAAAAGAAAGATAGAAATAAACAAAGAAAGAGGCGTGTAAAAATGGAGATAAAAAAAGAGGCAGAGAAATATAACCAAAGAGAAAAATCACAAATAATTTAAAAAAAAGAAACAGAATATAAAAGATGAAAGAAGACGTTATATCAGGAAGAGAAAGAGAAATAAAACAAGGAAAAAGCCGGGGGAATGAGAAAAAAAAAAACACTGAAAGACGGAGAAAGAAAACAATAAATAAATTAAAAAAAAGAAAATGAAGAAAAATATCCGCTAAAAGGAAATTTAAGTGAAGTTTTTAAATTAAAAATATTTTAATTTTTTTTTATTTTATTTTTATTTTTTAATTGTGGAAAAGGGAATATGTAGAAATGGGAAGAAGCCGTTTTGGAATTTTTCCCGCGCTTAGGATGTCAGGGTCGGCTGTTGAGAGACACTTAAACAGGCTCTAAACATCTGCAACTCTGGATGACATAGATGAGCGTCAGGGTAAAGGTGTTGGTCTGTAGCAATGGTGTGAAAGGTCTCCATATGCTTGAGAGCATTCCAACCGCTTGACTAATTAGAAAACACTAAATTCTGATTGGCTGACAGAGGAGGTGTAACTGACATACGTCACTCGAGCTGAAAGCGACGAAACCTTAATTTAAAGTATTCGACCAGAAAAGACAAAAAAGGTGGGGGTGTGAGGCGTTTGTTTTAGAAAGCACAAGATTTAAAATATGTTCATTATGATAATCTTTTTTTCTCTCTCTCTTTCGGCTACTCAATGTTCGCTGTTCATTTTAGTTGCGTAATTACCTGTTTTCTTTATGTATTTCTCTTCTTTTAAAGATATTTGTTTTCTGTTTTAAACCGCTATTTCTTAATCTCTAAATTCTCTCTTTCTCTTATCGCCATTCTTTCTTGATATTCTCCATAAATTAACTATCTTTTTTTTTGCTTTCCTGGACTTACATAAATTCATATTTAAGGCGTTCTCTAATGGCGACAGTGTTATGTCTTATCAGTGACTTTCTGTTACATGGCCTAATTTCAACTGTAATATAGTAACAACTCTGAGTAGAAGCTTATAAAGCTTCTTTTTTTTTACTCATTCTGCTATAGTGCTTAAAAACGTTTATTTTTTTGTGATGGATGGTTACAAGCGAAAGATGGGATGTGCTTATTTTATTACCACACCGACTATTATTAAATTTAGATTAGTATTTCCTTTATTTTAAATTTACTTGAACTAAATTTACACTACTAGTAGTACTATTAGTAATTTTATGTTAAATTTTTACTAGATAAAATACCGTCAACAATTAATAATTTTTCTCTCGTATTTCTTAGATCTCTTATTGCTTCTTATTGCTTGTAAAAATTCTAGATAATAATACTACTATTGATAACAGTAGTAGTAATATCTAAAAATTTTATTAGATGGAGCATTGCCAAGCATTCTTCATTTTAACTAGATTCTCTTTCTTCTTCATTTTAACTGCTTTATTTCCATTAGTAGTAACAGTAGTAGTAATATTAACTGGGATTTTTAATAGATGAATTGTGTGTGTGTGTGATGCGGCATTCACCCTGGGCGGATTGAGCCGGCTTCTTCCTGTTATGAGAAGAAGATTCTTGGGATAAATTACAGAAGTAGGGTACCCAGGCCTACTCGGATAACGTTCTTGCTTGCCGCTGGGTTCCCACAGACGCAGAGACAGGAACGACCAGAAGCCGCCGGTTGCCGATGCAGACGCTCCTTGGATTTTCACCAGAGATCTTGTTAGCCGGCGTGTGTGTCAGACCTGTCCGCCTTGGGTCGCCCTACCAGGCACGAAGTTCCGGACGGCATAGCTCTGACACTACCGTTTACACCCCCCCACCGACTGTGAGGTAAGGGTTGGACTTTGGGGGCTTACAGTACCAGGTGTTCCCAAGCGGTCCCCCATCTAAGTACTGACCTGGCTCTACGATGCTTAACTTCGGTGATCGAACGAGAACCGGTGTTTTCAGCGTGATTTGACCGTAAGCCAATAGATGAATTAGTGAGTCATTATTAAATTTCGACTAAGATTACTATCATCTTAATTTCAATAGAATGAGGTGCAGTAGAATAATTGACAGTTGTCCGGTTTCAGGAATCAGAGAGCCGAGTTCGAATTCCAATTACGTTTCATTTACGTTCTAATACCCTTGAGAAAGGTATGAATACTCTTCTCCCCCACCACCATGAGTAAATAGTAGAACAGACTGGGTTCTATTGCCTTGGGTGGCAACCTGTCTAGGAGAAAGAAAGCTCTGAAATCAAAACTGTATGTAGCCTTGGCATAGCACATAATATGCATTGAAAGAAAGGATCGTTCGTTCGATGATTCCGACTCGGTCGAATGATGATGATAATTTCAATTGTTCCATATCAACTGGAATTTTATTATTAGCTAATTATTTTGTATTAAAAAAAATTCTACAGTTTTTATTGGGTCTTTATAAGGTCGGAGTTTTCGACAAAACTACTGATGGTTGTGGAATAGGCATTTATAACATATTTAAATTTACAGAATCCACACAACCTTACGACCACTCGACAACACAGATATTCAAAATTTAAAAAACGAACAACACGCTCATGTGACAACATAAAGACTGAAAAATTAGACATTCAAATTCCTACCCAACATGTCCATGACCATACGCGCTTTAAATTCAATCTTTTTGATAATGACTAAATCCGGTCAAATGCTCGGAAAATTAAGAACAAGCACTGAACAGTTCCTTTACATCACAACACCGAGATATGGAAAATAATCCGGAAAAACGGTGATGGTAATGGTGTTAGTAACTGTTTCCTTATAAGTAAATATTCGTCATTCATTGCCGAGCAGCCAGCACTACGTTCGGTTGAAATTTCTAAAATCTTTCTCTTAAAACTTTTTCATAAAAATAGGTTTGTCACGTCCTGCCTCTGTTAACCCTCTTTCAACTATTGATGGTGTGGGGGGGTTCCTTCTTGACCTTTTGTTTTGGGTTAAAATGGAATGCCAGCATATTCTTTATGTTATCATTCTATCTTCGAATGAACGGTCCTACTTCGGTTTGCTATCTACAAGGAAGAAATATCTACTTTAGCTTATTATCTACAAGAAAAAATATCCTTACCGTAAAAATGTTATGTTGGAATGATATCAACATAGTAAAACCGTTGCTACTTTGGCTTATCTTTTCATTGTAGATAACGAGCCAAAGTAGACCCTACGTTTTACTATGCAGATATTACAAAATAAAATTTGTACAGTGTAGATATTTTAGCCGATGTATGTTTTGTATCACTAAAATATAAATCAGGCAACCTTTTCCGACCGCATCAGATGTGGCCATATTAGATGTGGCTCATCATAAAGCGATCTGCGCTACTAAATAGATTCAAGGTAATTTTGCGTTGAAGTTATCTCAGCCATTTCCATCACAGAAGATCATACGCGCAAGCCTCTGCCATAGAAATGGTGAAAGGTTGATTGTTTCTGGAGAAAAGAGTTCTTAATAATTAAAAAAAATGAAGTCTCGGTATAATTTTATAACAGACTAGCAGTAGATCCCGGCGTTGCCCGGAGATGTAACAGTAAGAGATAGATCAAGTATCGACCATCATAAAGACTGAAAAATAAAATTGACAAAGATTGTTGTTTAAGGTTGACGGACACGCATGTCTTAATTAGTTTTTTTTTTTTTTACGAATTGGTCAAACCCAAAATCAACCAAAAACATTGTTTTCAATTGTTATGAGTCTAACGATTGAATAGAATTTTATTATAAACAATTGTCTTGTAAATGGAAATTTTAAAGCATTCTGAATATAAAAATAAAGAAAAAAGTGTGCAAGACAATAAGAAACACTACCTGCCAAAAAAAAGTGAAGTTTTGTTGAAATCGGTTGAAAAATGTAGGAAATCCGATCCCATATATAAACGAACACACACACACAAACAACCTGGGTTTTATAATAAGTTTAACTCGATATGAGTTGTCCCCCTTTCATTCTCGCAACAGCGATGCCTCTTAATCGTGTTTTCAAATTGATTTCGTGCAAAAACAATTGTGTTTTTCCAATTTTTGACGCTGTCAGAACCACCGCAAGGTAATTTTACGTAGTCCTGTGAAGTTTTGTTGAAATCGGTTGAAAAATGTAGGAAATCCGATCCAATATATAAATGAACACACACACACACACAACCTGGGTTTTATAATAAGTAAGATGACAGCGATTAACACACACAATTTCATGTGATGTGTTTCTTATTTATTCATTTGAAAATACAAAAAATAATTTTCAAATTAATAAATATATTTTCTTCACAAATGATTTTTCTTTTTTTTCTTTTTTTTAAGCGTTTCACCCCAAGCAAGGCGGGAAGCCACTAGGACGCAAGAGGTTACAGAAGATTTGGAGCAAGATCAGATAGGAGTGATAGAGGAAAGGATGAGGAGAAGGAGGGTGGATAGATCAAGGCAACTGGGGATGTCGATTGACATTACATTTGAATAGTTAGAGATTATAGCTCTCGGGGAAACTGGAATAGGGAAGGGAGTTCCACAGGCGAGAGGTGCGAGACATGAAGCTATTGGAGTAGAAGAGACGGCTACATTTAGGAGTTTCGACAGTGAAAGGGTGAGAGCGGGATGCCATCCTCGTAGGGCGCTTGAACTCATGAAGTCTGGGAACCAGCGAATACAGCTCCTCGGAGGAATTGCCATGAAAGTATTTGTAAAAAAAGACGGAGAGAGGCGACGGCGCGTCTGTGAGATGATATTTACACTCATGATCTTCGTTAGTGAAAATCAACAATCGTTTAAAATGTTGAAAACGTTACCTTCAACGAAAAGTTGCAAAATTCAAGAAACGTTGCGCTTAATCATTGTTTATAAATGTGGTTATGCCCGAGAACATGTGAGTGAACAAGTGAGGACGAAACGAAGTATAACAAAATTTTAATAAACGTTATTTTTCTCATGGAATTCGGCGGGCCATTCAGAAAGCGAAACGGGCCACATTTGGCCCGCTGGCCTCACTTTGCCCATGACTGATGTAAAGAAAAGAAAAATTTTAATATTTTCATTCAATTTTCTTTATGTTATATATATATATATATATGTTATATGTTTTACTATGTAGATATCATTCGAAAATAAAATTTGTACTGTGTAGATATTTTTTCCTTGTACATAACTAACCAAAGTAACGCTGAGTTAACTTATTAAAGAAACTATAATAGACTTTAACAGAACTTCTTTGAATGATTAATTGCATTATTTACCCGCTGACTACTGTTTTCAACTTTGTTGTTGTCATCACAACGTTTCGATTTTTGTGACCTCCGGCCTTCATCAGGTGTTTGTCAATCCGGATAATCTTCTAAAATTTTGAACTGAATTCTTTAGTCAATCTGTAGAGGGAGAATATTCTTGTTCCACTGCCCACGTCTAGGGAGACCTCATCTAATTCTGATTTAATACTATTCAGTTATGACTCGCCCCGTTTTCCCCCGAGTCCAAGTACGCAATGACCGCCCAACCTAGAGATTGAACTCACAATTACTAAGTCACCAAATTAACCAAGCAACCCTTTATCTACTAGGCTTTTGACCCGATTGTTATCTGATGATGACCAAAGAGCACAACGGCCGAAACGTTGAGATAACAACAACAAAGATGAAGACAATAGCACACGTGTAAATAATTTAAATAATGACGGCACCCAGAAATTAATTGATTCATTCATTTTTTTTTTACAGCTTATCAATCCATTGCAAGTTATTTAAAGCCAGGGAATATTTTTTAGATTGTAAGATATTTTTATGAGATAATACCGATTTAGTGATACAAGTCTTACTAATTAACCTATATTAGGAGTAGAAGAGGAGGAGTTATAGATTTTCGAAGAGTATTAGCATGTAAGTGAACATAACAAACCCACCTGGGATTGGAACTTGTCTCTCCGATTAACAATTCCGAGCGATTATCCATTGCATCAACCGCACACCGAAATTTATAGTTCCTGGTATTCCCAAGCGGTCACCCATTTAGGTACTGACCAAGCTCAACGTGGCTTAACTTCTGAACGGAAACCGGTGTTTCAACGTGACATGGCTGTAAGCCCCCAGAAATTCAGACAGAATATGTAAGTGAACATAAAAAACCCACCTGGGATTGGAACTTGTCTCTCCGATTAACAATTCCGAGCGATTATCCATTGCATCAACCGCACACCGAAATGTATAGTTCCTGGTATTCCCAAGCGGTCACCCATTTAGGTACTGACCAAGCTCTACGTTGCTTAACTTCTGAACGGAAACCGGTGTTTCAACGTGACATGGCTGTAAGCCCCCAGAAATTCAGACAGAATATGTAAGTGAACATAAAAAACCCACCTGGGATTGGAACTTGTCTCTCCGATTAACAATTCCGAGCGATTATCCATTGCATCAACCGCACACCGAAATGTATAGTTCCTGGTATTCCCAAGCGGTCACCCATTTAGGTACTGACCAAGCTCTACGTTGCTTAACTTCTGAACGGAAACCGGTGTTTCAACGTGACATGGCTGTAAGCCCCAGAAATTCAGACAGAATATGTAAGTGAACATAAAAACCCACCTGGGATTGGAACTTGTCTCTCCGATTAACAATTCCGAGCGATTATCCATTGCATCAACCGCACACCGAAATGTATAGTTCCTGGTATTCCCAAGCGGTCACCCATTTAGGTACTGACCAAGCTCAACGTTGCTTAACTTCTGAACAGAAACCGGTGTTTCAACGTGACATGGCTGTAAGCCCCCAGAAATTAGGACAGAATATGAACTAAAAGAGTGCAAATGAAGTAACAAGTTGCTGTCTAAAGCATAAAAATGAACCACGCTTTCCCGTGATTATTTCTTTTTATCAGGATCTGTATGAAAATCTGTCTTCCTGGTGAGTAAGAAATGAGAAGTAACTGAAAAGATCGATTTATAATTCTTGGCTTGTTTTAACACAAAGATGTCTTCAGGCATATTTGAAAAACTCGACAAAGAATATTTCTATCTACTAATTTATCCCAGAGTGTATTCTTTTAATTTGAACATAAATCCTTTCACCAGAATCAAAACAGACAACAAAAAAATCATTAATATTATCAAGTAAGTGACTAAGATGTAATTAATTTTGATTTTTCATATTTTTCTATAACAAATTTTACTTCTATGTACGCTTCATCATGTAGAAGGCTTAATCAAAATGGCTGATATACTTAGCACAATAACCCAAAAGTCAGTGTATCAGTTGTTAATTTGTTAATCCTTGCAGACAAATGTTTCGGGTATTTTAATTCAATACTTGATTCAGGTATTAAAAACAGAATATTCTGTTTCTTTTTTGGATAATACTTAATCTACAGGGTGCCCCAGAAAAAAAAATAGGAAAATTTGTATAGATTGTTGGAATTTTTGTTACAAAATCAATGGATAGAAATTTAGTAGCTTAAAACAGAACAAAACACAAATGTGGTGTTCAGACTAACGAACTCTGGCAATATTTCTTGGCATTTTTTAGTCCTCAAGCTGGATGTTCTTTCTTAACCCTTTGATCCCTGACTACCGCTTTACTGGTGGTAGAGAAACATGATGTCATGCCCAGCCACCGGTTGAACAGTGGTAGAGAAAAATGACTTAATGCCCAGCTAGTTTGAACGGTCGGTAAACTCTTATAACTATTTTTATATCTACCGGGAAACGTTACATAGCAATTATTAAGGGATTTTGACTCAGGAGCTGAGGCAGGAATGTTAAAATTGTTCAGGAACGCAGGACTTAAAAGGTTTAAGGATAACCATCACATCGAGTTGAAAATTTGGTAACTGCTGCATCCTGGAACAACAAATGGTTAAAAATGTTATATGTTAGTTAATTTTTTTTAGTTCATTCATATCAGTCAGTCAGTTATGTGACATACGTGATACATGACTGACGAGGCAGATTTTTCCCGCAGTATGTTGCCATTTCTTTCTTCGGTAGACCAGTTGCCATTCAAGGTTAGAGAACCCGATCTGTCCTGCTGGAGGTGGGGGTGAAGAAGAGAATTCATACCTTTCCCAAGGATATTAGCACGTACATGAATATCAGTAAGTTATGTGCCATGCGTGATACACTCTCAGGAGATCATGTATCTTTCGATACATGACTGACGAGGCAGATTTTTTCCTGCATTAGCTTGCCATTTCTTTCTGCGGTAGACCAGTTGCCATCCAAGGCTATAGAACCCGGTCTGTCCTCCTATTTACCTACAGCTGGGTGGGGGAGAAGAGAACTCATACCTTTCCAAAGTAAGGGAATATCAGACAGTTATGTGCCATGCATGATACACGCTTAGGCGATCATGTATCCTTTGATACATGACTTACGAGGCAGATTTTTTTTTTCTCGCAGTAGGTTGCAATTTCTTTCTGCGGTAGACCAGTTGCCATTCAAGGCTATAGAGCCTGGTCTGTTCTGCTATTTACCCATAGCTGGGGGGGAGAAGATTTTTAGTAAATCTAAAATTTTCTTATTTTTTGTAGAGCACCCTTTATATTCTCATGAAGTAAGAATATCATACAAGTTTTTTTTAAATAGGTTCATGCGACAGAGTGCCAAAACTCCATAAATAACATCACGCTCAATGGCAACAAAAAAAAAACATTTAAAACTCAAAATAACTCCAAAGTTGCAAAGATGGAGTTTCATCTTTTTTCTTGATAATGGCCGAAGCTAATCAAATGCTGAGAATACTAACAAGGGCAAAGAAGAACTATAGTCACTTACTTGACACCTTCGAAAATGTACGGAAACTGACACGCCAATGTATCTCATTTTCCATCAGTAAAATTCTCCCATAGCCGAAACGTGCTATATAGTATAAAGGAATACAACTTCGATTCTTGTCGCACGGCACAATTTTTCTTTAGTAGGTCTTATCGATCTAGGCCAGTTTCTAACAATAACAAGTAATATCTGATTAAACGGGTCATTTATATATATATATATATATATATATATATATATATATATATATATATATATATATATATATATATATTATATTAATCTGTAAATTTATATCGAGCACTATTTTGTAAAATAAAATTTCTATAAGAACACCGGATTATATATCTTACTGTTCTTTCTTTTTTTTTATACACACACACACACACACACACACATATATATATATATATATATATATATATATATAAAATGTATATATACATATATATATACATATATATGTATGTATATATATATATATATATATATATATATATATATATATATATATATATATATATAAATATGTGAACATTTATAGAAAATAGGAAGGAACTGGTTAGGTAAATAATCCAAAGTCCCTTAGTATTTTAGTTATTATTTTTAAAAAATAGTGCTCGATACAAAAGTAGAGCATAAATATAATTATTTATTTAAAAATATGATTCCAACACGCTACATAAGAAGTCTCATGTTGCAAAACAAGAGCCGAAAACTTCAATATAATTATTTAAATTAAAAAAAAAATTCGCTTGAAGATGGAACAGAGCTTATTTTAACTCAATTTAATTTAAATAATTATATTGAAGTTTTCGGCTCTTGTTTTGAAACATGAGACTTCTTATGTAGCGTTTTGGAATCATATTTTTAAATAAATAATTATATATATATATATATATATATGTGATAGAAATTTTTGGAGATTAGAATGATTTCCCATAATAATTCACAGAGTCTAGAACAAGAATCCTCAACAGAATGCAGAAGACACTAGACGGCCGTTTCGTCCTTTTGGGGACGTATCAGCAGTGCGCATCCGCTACCGAGAATCGAACCCGGGCTATTATGATACAACTCAAGCATCACCCCTGCGAGCCTTGACGACGAAGAGGAAAACAAACTAAATTCAATATAGCGCAGCAACTCCTAATTCCGGTGGTGATACTCACCCAAGCCTACATTCCTCAGTGGAAGCGACCCCAATAGAAACGTTTTCTTTCACCAAACCGCTTTCTCCAGAGCATTAGAAGCTGGATCCAAACATAGGTTTATAAGTGATAATCCTAATTCTAGAGGTGATACTAATCCAAGCATACATAACTCACCGCAACCGACCCCAAGAGAAACTTCTTCTTGAACAAAGCCGCTCCATCCAGAACATTAGAAGCTAGAACTGCGCTATATTGAGTCGAGTTAGTTCCCTCTTCGGCACCGAACTCCTGTGGTATGATGCTTGCGTTGTATCATAACGGTCCGTCTTCGTTTCTCGGTAGTGGATGCGCTTTGTTGATGAGACGTGAAAAGGACGAAACGGCCATCCGGTGCTTTCTGTTGAGGGTTATTCTTCAAGACAATGAATTCTTATGTGAAAATACTTATATATTAAACAATAAATCTGTTCTTACATAGAAGGTTGATCTTGTCCAGGAAACAGTTATATTATTAAAAATGTACTCAATGCACAGTTCTATATATATATATATATATATATATATATATATATATATATATATATATATATAATTGATAACAGAAACCAGGGGTTTATACCATGACTTCCCATACTTAATACTTCTCGTTTCACTCCCACGTAGTCATGTGTGACGTCACTAGCTGCGACGCAATTTTCGCATCCGCGTCTCGTTTGTCGTTGCTTTGAAATTTTTCATGCAACAAAAACAGACTATCATTATTGTTTCGCCCGGGTATTGTTTGATATGTTGAAATGTAATTGTCATATTTGATAATGGTTTATGTAAGCCGAAAGCTTAGATTGGATTTAAACATGTATCAATATGGTGATTTCTTTTCGTCCTTCAATGATAATGTTATCAAGCTTATCAGACAATATGAAAGGAACTTACTTAAATTAAATTGTCAAAACTTGTCTATATTATTTAATAAAACATGCATCAATATATATATATATATATATATATATATATATATATATATATATATATATATAGCTTGAGAATGGAACAAAAACTTTAATTTTAAGTTTAATTTTAAGTTTATTTTTTAGTTGCGAAACATGGTAATTTCTGTGTCGCGGTGAATACATATTTTTAAATAATAATATTATAATATTATGCTTTAATGTTTATCGTGCACTGGTTTTAAAAATAAATGCTAAAGAACTATGAATTATAAATCTGACTGCCTTTTCTTTCTTTACATATATATATATATATATATATATATATATATATATATATATATATATATATATTAAACGCTATTTTCGTAATTACTATATTTAAGTAGACGCTCCGTTTCATTTTTAGGCAGTAATTTATTTCGTCTACTGGTCTGAATATTCGAGAAATCTTATGATAGAAAAAATAACCTCCACTCCACTCTCGGTAGGGTACGAATCTGCGTCTTCCTTTGTAGGAGAAACAGTCGTTAGATCCGATGTTCTGTAACCATTTCGGCTACGAGGTGCGTGGTCATTTTGCCTTTTAAGCACATTTTCTCTGATAGAATTTCTGTAATGTTCAGGCCGGTAGACGAAAGATATTGTTTAA